>APFE031291887.1:192525-206605 GCA_000404065.3 Pinus taeda
TAGATAGAAGACAACATATGATCAAAGTAGGCTCATGAATATATGCATTATATCAAAATGGCACCCAGTGCACTGTCCAATACATACACGATGATGATATAGAGATCAAAACAAAAACACATAACCAAGGAGGCTATAAATGGCCTCTACAACAAAAGTCTGTGACCAGTACTACTGGCTATTGCTAGAGTTACCAACATCATTTGGCTCAGTGTTACTTGGGAGCGGGAGCAAAAGTGGGGAGCGAGAGCCAAAACGGGAGCGGGAGTGACATTTCCAGAAGCTCCTGGTTTGGGAGCAAATCCCAGAGGAGTTCGACAACCAATGTCACTAACATCAAGGTACATAGAGGGATTGGTGCTCTTGATTAAATATGAGTTCCATACCCTAATACATGACAAAATTCAATGGAAACATTGCAATCCTCCAATCCTGAAATCCTAAAAAACTGATAAGTCTGCTGGATTTTGAATGAAATCTAAAATTCTACTTTCTCCATATGAAATCCAGTGAGGCCGAAACCACTCTCAAACATCTAGAGTCATTTCATGGTAATGTTAAAAATTTAAGTAAAAGGATGAAAATGAAGATTAAGGAGAATGTCACTTTTACTTTAAGAATTTAACATTAGCATGAAATTTGAATAGCATTTCAATAGTAGATAGCATTTGAGTGTGTTAAATAGGGTTTGGGAGGGGGAATGGACCCTAAATAACATTTAACTAATTCATAAAACACATTGGAGTCCAAACCAATCAGCAAACACTTCAAAATTTCATTAAAAAAATGTCAAATCGATGTTTTGATGGGGTTAAGGCCACTGGTTATGACTCGGCCGAGTCAATACAGAAACGGCCGAGTTGGCCGAGTCAGCCATGACTCGGCCGAGTCATTGAATGACTCGGCCAAGTCATGGCTGACTCAGCCTACTGAACCGTTTCCTCCACCAAGTCACATTTCTGGGCAATGAAACGGATCAACTCGGCCGTTTCCATTTCGAATCGGCCGAATTTTAAAACTATGATATATATACACCGACGTCCCCCGTCCCCCCTAAATTTCCCTAAAATTTGACAGTACTCCCACACGTCCCCCTTGTGCATCTCCCTACACCCGTGTCTCCCCGTCCCAAAGTCTTGGTGGAACATTGTGTTTTTCTCCTTTTCTTCTTCATTAACCTGTCCTCTTATGATTACCAATGCTTCCATTGTCTTCTCAACTCCTTGTGCTAACTTTCTTGCTTCTTCTAGTTGAGATTTGAGAGAGGAGACCTCTACCTTATACTAACCAATCTCTTCTTCAAGTTTGTTCAAGCTCTTGTGCCTTTGTTCAACTTGACTTGACAAGGTATCTTCCCTGTTTCTTTGCTTTATACAATTGATTTGTCATGGATATGACTTCTTCATGATGCTTTCTTTTGCTTTGATGAAATTCCTTCTTAAGCTTGGCAAGCTCTTCATCCCTTTCTTATACTTGAAGCTTGACAAGGTCAACTTTCTTCCTTGTTTGGTCTTGATCACCAGCTAGTGCTTTCTTATTAAGTTCCTCATTTTCCTTTTTCAAATTGATAATCTCTTCCATCGCAGCCATGAGTTTAGTGAGGAGATCTTCTTCAAAATCTTTTTCATTCTCTTCATCTTCTAGGTCTTCTTTAGCCTTGATTTCATCATTCTCATTTTCAGCTTCTATGATGGGTTGTGGATTTCCTTCTTGGTTTCCATCATCTTCTTGACTAGTGGTCATGGTCAATGCTCCTTTTGAGTGAAGGTCATGAAGTTTGTCCCATATACCCTTCGCTGACGAACATTTTCCTAAATTGTTCTTTATAGAATCTAGTAGCCCATTCAAGATTGCCTTCATCGCTTTTGCATTGTACTCCTTGGATTCTCCATTCATCATGTTATCAGTAATAACTGATTCCCATACTTCAATGCCTTGAGTCTTTAAGAAATTCCTCATTCTTGCTTCCCATATATCAAAGTTTCCATTGAACCATGGAGCCTTCACAAATTGAATGACTTCTATTTCAGTGGTAAAGGGAGACACATCTTTAGGAGGATTGGAGACTTTCTTTCTTGGCTTTGCCATTTGTGTTCTAATGATCAACCTTCAAGCTGTTAGGCTTTGAGTGAAGGTACTGGCTCTAATACCAATTGTTGGAAATACTGAGAGGGGGGCTGAATCAGTATTCCTTTTCAATCGTTATTTTTACCAGTTAAATCATTTATATTTAGAACACAAAATGAACAATAGGAATAAATGGTTTTATTGATATGATCTTTACAATAAATCAAGTACAATGTATATAAGGCTCCAACCTGTTGCCAAGCACCAACTTGGACCTTTTGTGAGGCTCCAACCTCTAAGGCACCAACCCCATCTTGTCAAGGCGCCAACATTGGATTTAGGAGCACCAACTCCAAGGACACCAATCCTTCCAATTCTGAGGCACAAACCCCAAGGGCTCTGACCCTATCTTGTCAAGGCACCAACCCCAAGGGCTCCGACCCTATAGTTTTGCTTCGTCAAGAATTGTTTTGATTGTATTACACTGCTCTCAAAATCTTCTTCACTATGTTCTATCAATCTACAGCTTCACTGTAGTCTCCATGCTACATCATCAATGACAACCTGTCTTCATATGAAGGAATCTTCACAACTCTTCATATTGCCCACACAGAGTCCGCAAAGTTACCTCGTAATGATTTCAAATAGTCATCATGATCTTCAATAATGTCTCCAAGATCTGTTGATGCTTTTCAACAAGATATCTTTGATAAGTTGCGCTAAGCCTCAATGTCTACACACAAAAAAAACAATTCTCTGTTTCAACCCGTTGTTCTATATGCCGCAGTAAGTGCTTCAAGAGTGACTACTTCTCATTGTTCTTAGTGTCGCGATATCTTACTTCCAAGGATCATACTCACAAATACTTCAATACCGGTGTAGTCTATTGCTCCCTTCAAACGATGGCAGATCAAACCTTATTTCGCTTCACTAAATTGTTCTTCGGAGTTACGATCTATATTTCTCCTATTAATTCGTCACAGGTTCAAGTCTTTCAAAGATTAACCCATTCAGTAGAGTCGCTTGACCTTTAGCTTCCTTCTTTCTCGTTTGATCTTCGGCTTCCTCTGCACTCACTCGACCTTTGGCTTTCTTTCTATTGTTCCTTCGGCTTCCTCTGTCTCTTCAAGTTCACGAGTTGTGAACTTCTTTATGTTCTATTTTTATGCCCGAGATAGATGCTTAGAACTGAAGCGTTTTAACTCATTTTTATACGAGTTCCACCAATGACCAAAGGGCACGTCTATTGGAGGGAGGCCGACTTGTATATTAAAAATATATATCGGAAAATCTTTTATCTATAGACTTGATTATTCACGGAAATCATATAAGAGCTTCTATACCCACATGGAGGTCCCACATGCCATGTCATCACCTTTAGTCCCGCAATCGCAGTTTCATGAGAATCAGAGTCATTCCTTTAACCCCGCAATTGCAACTTCATAAAAATCGGAGGTTTTACAAGTGTGCACATGCTTTGTCTTCCGATGGAGCGGATGCGATATTCAATGAATTGTTTTTAATGAATCCATCGGGTCCACAATATTATCGCAATCAACAGTTTGACATTCCTTTGAACTTTGCAATTACTACAGATGCTATATTTAATTAAGCCATGCTATAATGGTGCAGTGGGTCCACAATGCTATCGCAATCAGTGGTTTGGGGTGACAACCCTTTATGATTTGTGTAATTTCCAATACCCGAACACAAAACTACATAAAGGTGTATTTTAATGGAGCTGTCGGGTCCGCAGTAATATCGCAATCGGTGTTTTAACGTGACATCCTTGAAGACTTTGCGATATGACAATTCCGATAGACGGATGCAATGTTTCTTTAAGGTGAATTGTAATGGTCCCTTGGGTCCGTATATATATCGCAATCGCAGATTTTGAGTGTGACATTCCTTTGCATTACATAACTTCTGATGCAACAGTTCTGGTATGGCGGATGCGATATAACAATAGAGCATATTGTTATGGAACCATTGGATCCATAATACATATCGCAATCGAGGTATTCAATGTGACACATAATAAAGCGATAAAGTCGCCGATATTGATTTCTCTGATGCACTATGATCTTTAAAGAGTTTTCACGGTTTATTACTGTTAACTCTTTCATTATGGCTCTTACTCTTGGGTATATGCGATAACCTGCTTCTCTTGCTTTGATAACCTGCTTCCTTGATGGCTTCCAATGAACTCTTCCTCTTACTCTTTGACTTCACGATGGCTTCTCCTCTTTGGCTTCTTGCTCCTGTTGCTTCACAGGTCTACTGCTTCTATTTTGTTTGTATATATATATTATATATATATATAATATATATATTATATTCAATCCACTTGGGTCCTCCACTCTTATATCATCATATATCAAACTTTCATCACTATGAGCATTATGATCAATGGGCATCAATGGGCAATCATGTATCAAAGAATTTTCCATCTCTAACACTTCCATATTGACATCAATGACAATCTAGATTAACAATGACATAACCTGGGGGTGGGGTCAAGGTCAAACCCCATATAGATCGAGAGGTATCTACAAGATATAATGCAAGCATTAGATAAGTTGTTACCTGACAAGTAGGAATGCGCTAATCTGCGTCTTGAATTAGGCAGATACTTCAGTTGCACTGGTTTGTTTGGTTCTTTGCATGCAATGGAAGATAAAGACAGATTTGATGCTCTCACATGGTGGTAAGCATATGGCGGCATGGGACTTTTGCCAAAATTGGCAAAAAAATCTCTCTCACAAGTTGTAAATACTTCTTCTGCAGAGAGGTGTTGGAGCACCTATAGCTTCATACATAATGTGAGAAGAAACAGACTCAATGAAAACCAGGTAAAAAGCTTGGTTTATGTGCACTACAACTTGAGGTTGTTGAGTCATTATTGTGATCAGGCTTACGAGGATCCAACATATAAAATTTGGGACAACCACCTAGAGGACGATAATTTGGAAGATAGCACTATACATCTTGAAGAATTGGACTTTTGCCAAAATTGGCAAAAAAAAGTTCTCTCACAACTTGTAAATACTTCTTCTGCAGAGAGGTGTTGGAGCACCTACAGCTTCATACATAATGTGAGAAGAAACAGACTCAGTGAAAACCGGGCAGAAAGCTTGAATTATGTCCACTACAACTTGAGGTTGTTGAGTCATTATTGTGATCGGGCTTAGAAGGATCCAACATATAAAATTTGGGACAAGCACCCAAAGGACGATAATTTGGAGGACGGCACTATACATCTTGAAGCATTGGAAGCAAAACTTTTGAGAGATAAAGATGAAGCAACAACAACCATGCCACCCCCACCATCTAGTAGCAGTGCCAGTGCTCGAGTTCCAAGTATTGTTCCTTTGTTGTAGCCACCTCCATGTACATCCTCACGTAGAGGGCATGTGCCTTCTGGTTCTGGTCGTGCGACTGTGCGGGAGGAGACTCCTAGAAGACCACCATGACCTACTCAAAAATCAGACATTTCTTATGGTGGCAAGAGGAAGCTGTAAATAATATTTTTACTTGTCTTTTCTAGTTTCTAGTAGTTTTAATAATTGTTGACTCTTTCATATTTATTATGATATTTTTTGTAAACAATATATTTAAGTTTGAAGTTTGAAGTTGGCAATTATAACTCATTGGTAATGAATTATGAATATTATGCTTCGTGAAAGTTGAAAGTTGTTTCATTTCATGTTAGATATTATTTGTTGTAATGGTTACACTTTGCTTACAAGTACAACTTTGGTGATCAATTATGATAAATGTTATATATTGAATTTTGAAAGCTTGAAACTTTAAGATTGATGAATCATGAGACTCAATATGTTGTATATTACTAACTTGTCGACGTGGTTGATGAAGATTATAGCTTCTAGATGATTGTTGTTATATGGTTCAATCTATGTTTTTTATGCTTTTAATATCTAATTCATCATTCTACATGCTTTTGTTGACATATATGCATCAAAATATAAAAATAAATAAATATATATATATATATATATATATATATATATATATATAAATACATTCTAAAAAATCGCTCTCAGAATTGCTCCCAAACCGGGAGCTTCTAAAAATGTTGCTCCCACTCCCAAGAAACCTTGCTTTCTATTGTCCAACATCTCAAGCTTAGGCTTAGGTACTCTCCTTGGGAGATCATGATTCTCCCTTAACGATCCTCCTTGTTTCTTTACAAAATATATTTCATGGTTCTGGTCATTACAGGTTGTTTTGTATATACCAACTTTGGCGAATTTTTTTAATTCTTTTAGCCCTTGTATTCACTTTTCAGTATCTATACCCTTACCAACAAGTGCTTGATCCTTTCAAGTATAAGATTCCTCTTCAGCATCAAACACCACCTTACAAACTTCTAGGGAATGTTGTGTTGTTGGCTTCTGATTACCTTGTAATTTGTTTGTAGATCTTTCCCGACTAAGCTCACCCGCATTGCCTACGTTTCCTGATGGAACACTACCTCCAATTTTCTCAAGTTGATTATGGTTTTCAACCTCTTCATTTTCCTTAGATGTTGCATCTCTTTTGTCCAAGTTTCCAATTCGGCACTAGCCCTTCTCTTCAACTCTTTCAATTTCGCAAACGCTTTTGCCTGCGGCTTCTTTGTTCTCTCTTCTTCTTTATGAGTAGATGCCTCAAAGTTACCATCTGCCCACAGAGATGTTACCCTTACTTATATATATCTTTCTTTAATGGTCAGACTAGATACTCTAGATTGCAAGTCTATGGCCTGTAGCCCTATAGCTACAACCTACAAATCTCATTGTCTTCAATTATTCGTAGACCGAACTCCTTCATTGTCCTCAAATCATACCAGTCCTAACAAGCTGCAGACAGAATTTGTGGTATCAAATAATCAAGAGTTTGCCCTCAACAGTGATGACCTTTTGTGACTCCTTGGAAAAGAGGTTGTAGCCAATTAGTAACCGAAAGAATTGCTTTAGAACAAGCCCAAGCTGCTTCATGATAAGTTGTCATGCCAGAACAAGAAAATTGGGTGTTTAGGTGGGGTGGGATCAACTCCACCAAATCTAGATGAAAAGATTAGCTAGGTGTTAATTTTTCCAGTACAATAGGTACAACTACTTATTTTTGAAACTCGATAATTACTTTCAATGATGTTGATGATTATTTTGTTCTTTCAATGTATCATTTGTTGAAGAATCTAGGGCATTCAGAATTAAAGTGATTCTTCTTAACATGATAACAATTTGTGAAGATTTTTTACAATTTATCTTAGCTTGATCTTCTTTGTATTATTAGTGTGTGTTTACTTCATCAAACTGCGATCAAAACAAAGAGACAAGAACACAAGATATTTGGCTTTCTGCCAAGGCCAAAACCTCTCCCTCTTGGAGAGGAAAACCCACACAAACTTCTTATAGAAATTCCAATTAACGAATACCAAGACCATGACCCTTGACCCATTCTTCCACTCCAAGACCAAGATACCAATCCTCTCCTTTGTCGCTGCTGAGATCATCCTCAATGGTGTACCATTGAGGCCATCATTATTGCATCACTGAGTTCTTCATTACTGCTTCTTCATCATGTCAACGAGGTCCCTTGTCTTCATTGAGATCTTCACTGTGACCTTGATTCTATAACAATCATGATGACTGTTGCACCATATCTTCATTTGTACTTAGATCATCACTGCATTCTTGCTGAGATCATCATCACATTGACTATGACTATGCCGAGAGTGTATTCCAAGACTGTGGCGATCCTTGTCACCTTTTCTTATTATGCCGAGACAGTAATCCTTATCACTGCTTCTCATTATGTTGAAACTGTAACCCATGTCACTTTCATTAAGTCTCCTTCTCATTATATTGAGACTACTACAGAGATATCACTTGGATCTTATTCATTATCAGTATGCCGAGACTATAGCAGTGCTTAGATAGTATGTGGAGGTTACTAGAGATAGATCTGAACCCCTTACAGTGATATCTTCCGAGACTTAACTTGTTGTAACCATGCTGAGACTACAGAGATATGTGCGAGGGCTTCACTATCATTGTAACCATGACAACTGCTTGTTGTGCCATCCGAAGACTCAAAGGAATTCGAGAATTTGTCCTTGTTGTACCATCTGAAATAGTAGAGAAGAATCTGACTTCTTCCACCCTACTGTAGCCATCCGAAATTTGTACTACCTGCACCTCATACCCATCGAAACTTCAGAGGAGAATGCAAGTTCTGTGTCTTTTATTTACGGATAACCTAGACGAGTATTTGTAGTGGTTTGTGCCTCCTATATGAGCCGACTTGAATGCATGAACCGACATGTCTATTATTGGAGCCGACATGACGTTTGAATATATATTTAATTCAATATTGAATCCGACATGATGAATTCCTTCTCGATTTGCTTGCAGACTTCATGGGCTTGCTAATGGAGGATTGATATTGATCTTTGGAGGGTTGCCACATACTTTTGTGGACTTGTATACATTTACATAAGCTCATGAAGAGCTTCTTTTTACATGACATTGCTCTTTTACATATTAATAAATCCTAAGGACATCAAGAAGAAGTCTTTTGACCTATGACACTGCTTGCTCATGAAACCCATGTAGCAAGGCATACAAAAATAATTTATTCTCTTTTATTACATCATTTACAAAGATCATGTCATTGGGAAGACTGAACCTAGTTACACTTTCTTCAACATCATTAAGCAATTATACATTCAGAAATTCAACCATAGAGACAACAAAGCAATAGAGATCACAATGCACAAAGAGACAAAAAGAATGCCTCAAGATGCCAAATCAAAACTTCACCAAATCACTTCAAGATACCTCTTCACAAACCCGCACTAGATTTGCACTAGAGATGAATTCTAGCCTCTCTTTACCTCAAAAATTTTGGATTCTCCCTTGAGCTCAGCTTCATCCTCTCCTTCAACTCAGCTTTCCCTTTGTTGGAAAATCGATTAGGGCAACATATTAATTCATATTCTCCATTCATGGCAGTTACTTGTGATATTATGTTCTTCTTGTTCTTTATTATGCGTGTATTTTCATCATCAAATAAATGTCAAAACAATAAAGATCACAGCCATACAAAATGAACACAAGATATAGGCTCCAAGCCAAGGCAAAACCCCTCTAAGGGGAAAACCCAAAAAGAACTTCTCTTCTTATAGAATCAACTTCAAAGGAGACTTCCAAGACCAAACCCTAGACCAAGCCTCCCACAAAGAACCTAGCTAACCAACACTATCTTTCCTCTTCAATGCATGACAAGATCTCCAAGAGGCAGCGGAACAATATTTCTTCAAGCAAGGGTTCCTCTAGCCTCCTTGATCTCACATTTTAAGTCTGCAACACTTTCCTGAAGTTTGGACATGTTGCATGCCCAAAAACCCTAGGCTACTTACACGTGTGAACTTCTTTAGGTAGAAATTTAGACTTTCGTGTCATCTATGGACCCTTCTCCTTCGTTAGGCTCTTCTAACCTCTTGAGACCTTTGCATCCCTTCTATCGCAGATTAAAATCCAAGATGTGTGAGAGTGATGTGTGTCACAATGGAGATCAAATTCCTTCCTTATATAGACTTCAAAGTGGTTCTTTATCCCCACTCTAGGCCGACTTTCGCTGGCTAGACGACTTGTCCTTGGGAGCCCTCTAGACACTTCCAAATACAAAATAAATTTACTTTTTCTTGATACAAGTGCCTGAAAGGGTTTTTACAATATAACTAGGACTCTTGACTCATGACAAACCCTAGGAGCATTCAACGGATGCTTGACATAGTGAAAAATAACACGAGCATGAAACCCATGCTTTACAAATAATTTTTCTTTTGTTCTTTTACATCATTCTCTTTCTTCTTTTGATAGATACATAAGAAGTACATCATGACAAGAGTCAACTAACAATTATGAAGACTGAAACTAGTTAAATTCTTCAACGCTCCCTCTTAACAAGGGAGTATTCATAATTGTCCACCCGGTACAAGGATAGTACTCCTTTTGAAAAGTTCTCATAAGAAGAGTCGAATTGATAAGCCAATTGTAAGCATCAACATTATGATCAATTAGCATTGTCTCTAAGGCCTAACTAGACAAGCTATACTTCATTCTCTTTCTTCTTTTGATTTTAAATCTTTTTTTTAATCTTTATATGTACTTATTTTATTTTCTTTTTTCTTTTTTTCTTTTTTCGAATTTGATTTTTTTTCTATATTTCTTTTAATCTTTTTTGTTACTTTTTTTTTCTCTCCATATATATATATATATATATATAATATATATATATATATATATATATATATATATATATATATATAATATATTATTAAATTTTTATTATTATTATTATTGAATGGCCAAATGCTTGATAAGCAAAATGGAGAAACTCCAAATTCTTGTAGCGAAATGCTTCAACGATAACAATGTTGATGAATTTGACGGTCAAAGACCTGGATCGGAGAACAGAGCTCTGTGCAGCGGTTGAGCGACCAGAGGATCGAACAGCTTTGATACCAATGTAATGAACACGAGTCGTATACGCAGCTGAAATATTAGAATACTTCATAGACAAATACATCTATCGTAGGATAGTAAGTGTAAATTGTATATTATATAAAGAATTGATGTAGGATGATTACAATTGAGAATGAGGGTCTTGTATATATAGCCAGGGAAGTACCCTTTCATGAAGAGGCATGTCTCTAAGACATGCCTTTTCATTATTAACTAACTAACCATTAGTTAATTTACTTATTATTTATTATTATATTTATATTATTATGATTATTATTTATTATCTATTTTTATTTATTTTTACATAATTTATGTTCATAACACTCACTGCCTCCCCAGTTGGAATCTGTATATCCAATCAAGTGGACAGCATTCCTCTTGTCATACTTCAAGCACTAGTGGATTGTTCCTTGTAGATATCTCAGTATATGCTTGGTTGCTATCCAATGATCATGCTTGGGCTCTACCTGGAACTAACTAAGAACATTTACAGCAACACATATGTTTGGTCGAGTATTCACTAGGTACATCAGTGAGCCTATCAATTGTCTATACTTGGTCGGAACCACAGGGCTTGACTCGGAACTTCTTAGCCTCTTCAAGTTTGTGATCATGGGAGTCATCATAGGTTTGCAATCCATCATGTCAAACCTCTTTAACATCTCCATCACATACTTTCCTTGACCTAGATAAATCTCATCAAGTCCTTGCCAAACTTCGAGACCAAAATAATAGTGCACAACCCTAGATCCTTCATGTCAAATTTTGTTGCTAGTTGCTTTTTGCACTCTTGGGTACGACCTTCCACACCTATCATGAGAAGATCATTCACAAATAGAAGAATGATTACAGGCTTATCCTTCACAGCCTTGATGTATAGATTCAAATCAGCAAAACTCTTTGAGAAGCCCAATCTTTGTTGGTATGCATCCATCCTTGCATGCCATGCCCTTGGAGCTCGCTTGAGACCATAGAATGCCTTCTTCAATCTACAAACATAAGTCCCTCTATCTTTGACCTCAAATCCCAAGGGTTGCTCTATATAGACTTCTTCATCAATAGTGCCACTCAAGAATGTAGTTTTGACATCCAACGAACATGTAGTTGCATACCATGCCATAGGTGCAAATGTCTCTTCATAGTCGATGCCTTCCTGTTGAGAGAAGGCCCTAGCCACAAATCTTGCCTTATACTTGTCAATACTTCCATCTGCTGCATGTTTAATCTTATAGAGCTACTTGGAAGTTACCACAAATTTGTCTTCATGCCTAGGTATGATCTCCCAAACTCCATTTTTCATTATGGATTGATACTCTTCATTCATGGCATCTTTCCATTCCTGATGTTTGACATCCTCTTCAAAGGTTGATGGTTCAACTTCTATTAACTTGGTCGTGTAGGTTGCATACCCTGAATATCTTTTGCGCTTCTTACTTTCCCTAAATGTGCCTTTGGTTGCTCCATGTCCCTCTGCATCTCAAAGAGCAGATTTCAACCAATTAGGTCTCTTTCTACCTTCAGGGATGACCACAGGTTGCACGGGTTCACTGGGACCTTCATCTTCATGGTTTGAATCTTCTTCACCCCTAGTACCTTCCTCTTCAAATATAGGAAGTTCTTCATCATCAGAGTCCATTGAGAGGTCTTTTGATTTCGTAAATGCAATACTTTCACTAAATATCACATCTCGACTAACTTCTATTTGGTGTCCTTCCTTTATATAGATCCTATATGCCTTCGAAGTATTGCTATAGCTAACAAATGTTCCCTTCATGCTTGTAGGATCTAACTTCTTTCTCTTGTCCTTTGGTATGTGAATATAGACACGACAGCCAAATATTCGGAGATGGTCCATGCTTGGTTTCTTCCCAGTGAATGCTTCTTCAGGGGTCATGTTCTCTAGTGATTTGTGAGGACTTCGATTTTGACTATATATAGTAATCTTTGTTGCTTCAACCCACAGAAATTTTGGCAAGCCTTGATCATGTAACATGGCTCTTACACTTTCTTCAATACATCGATTCTTTCATTCTGCAACTCCATTTTGTTCGGGATTGTATGGGACTATCAGCTCCCTCTTAATCCTAGACCCCTTACAGAAAGTTATGATTTCCTTTGAAGTATATTCTCCTCCATTATCATATCTTAGAAACTTTATTTTTTTCTGTAAGGTTCTCCACTTTTACTTTGAATTCTTGAAATTTGATAAATACTTCATCCTTGGATTTCAGTAAATAAACCCAAGTATTTCTTGAATGGTCATGAATGAATGTCACATAATATAGATGACCTCCAAGAGACTCTATAGACATAGGTCCACAGACATCGGAATGAATGAGATCCAGAACTTCTTTCGACCTTGAAGCACCGCTCCAAATGTCCTCTTGACATTTTTGCGTAATGCACATCCCTTGCATGCTCCTTCATGATCCTCCTTGAGTTCGCGGATGCCACTCACCATTGAGTTTAGAGTAGGTAAGATTTTGTAGTAAAGGTGACCAAACCTTCTATGCCAAAGTTCACATGGGCTTACTTCAATGTGAACCAAGGCTTAAGATAGAGGAGTCAGCAATCTGTAGAGTCTTCATTCTCGAACCCCAATCATCTTGGCATTTTTGATGCTAGAATTTTTATCCCATACTACAACCTTTCCATCTATAAAAGCAACTCTATCTCCCTTGTCTTCTAGACATGAAATGGAAAGTAGATTCTTTTGCAAACCTAGAACAAATAAGATGTTGAGATGAATGCTTCCTCCATTCTACAGCTCCAGCGAGGTTGATCCTATTCCTCTTACAAGGTAGCTCTTCTTGTCACCAAGCTCAACCGAGTAAGAAGATTTTCCTCTTGATAAGGTCTTTAGTTGCTTGTGCTCGCCAGTCATATGTCTTGATACTCTACTATCGATTACCCAAATGTTCTCATCTTCAAATGTGATAGTAAGAGTTGAGAATAGTCCTTCATCCTTTGTAGATGTCTTGGTCATATCATTCTTGAAAAGTAGGAGATTCCATAATGCCTTGATGCCCTTCTTAAGATGACTTGCTATCATCGAACACTTCTTTAGAAACTTCTTCAACGGAGTAGTGATCTTTATCATGCCCTTAGCCAACCTTAGCTCTAATACCATGTTGAAAACTCTATAGGGCAATGGACAGAATGATTTCTCTTTAGCTTGATAACTGCTTGTGATATCTTTTTACTTTTTCTTACTTACTAGCTTCTTTTTGTATTATTATGTTATTCTTATCATCAAACAACTACAGTTTTAATTAATTAAAATAAATTTAATTAATTAAATCAGTGTTGTGAAAATCGCAATTTTTTCACCTTGCCGATTAAATCGCGATAAATAAACGAAAAAATCGCCTAAATTTTTTTTGCCGATTTTTACCAAAAAATCACGATTTTTTCTTACAAAATCATGGGGGGTCGGGGCAGCACGATTTTATAAAAAAATTTTGGTTTTTCAATTGCTT
>APFE031291887.1:224013-249902 GCA_000404065.3 Pinus taeda
AATAATAATAAGTCGAAAGTTTTGAGGAAATAAATGCAAACTTTAAATTTTTAATATATTAAAATGCATTTAAAAATTTCGACAGATGAGATTAAAAGGGATTTTGATCCTCATTGACGGTCGAGATCATTTTGACATGGATCACTCGAACTAGCCGTTGGGAAATTTTCCTTTAAATAGGGTGCCAGGGGTCATTTGAGATCATTCGATCTTAGAGTCGTGTGCTAAAGAAAGCTATCTTGTAGTCATTTTTTGTGCAATAAAGAAAGACTTTGGAGTTAAAAATCTTGTTGGTGTTACTCTTCTGGAAATGCTATAAGATGTTTTATTTATCTGCATAAATTTAGTTTCAACCATTGATGATAGCTTGATGAAGATTGATTTAGGCACAGGTATCTTGTCTGATCTCTGGGGTTTGAATGATAGTTTAATTTCTGAATATAATGGCAGGTATCTCCATTTGATCTGAATTTCATTGTTGTTTTCTCCCTCTATATTAATGGTTGATTTAAGCTATGCAGGATATCCTTAGTTTTGAGTTTTCCGAGCGTTAGGGAAAGTTCTCGGCTAAACAAGCCAACTCCCGAGTTGCATTTTCAGAAATAGCCCAGCAAGTTTTAAACCCGGGCTTATCATAGAATTTTTGTTGCAGATGCATGAAGGGTTTTCTGAAGCACCTCATCTTAAATTTAAAATTCTGAAAATATTTTTGTGGCATATTGACAAATCTGACTATTTAAGAGCCTGCAGCCTGTGAATAGTGTAAATATTTAGCAGGTTTTAGGGTTTTTAGTTTTGTTTCTTGTGCATGTTGTTTCTGGGTATTCTGTTTTGCCATTGCAGGTTATACGTCTGAGAAGAAATTTTTGTTTGAAGCAAGATCTAGGCCCTGCAGGGTAAGATCTGGCCTCAGGATCAGTTCTTGCAGGGTTTTTTCTAAAGAAATTCGAGGCTCTCCAAGCTATCTATCTGCTAGGGTTTCAGTTTTGGCAGGAAAATTTACTTCAAATCTAGAAATTTATTACAGGGTTTTCATTAGAAGCAACGGGAGTTAAAAAATTTTAAGGTTTCTGAGGAGGTTCAAGGTTGTCCAAGCCATACCACTCCTCTACGTGAAGTTCTTCATCATCGCTCCTCCACCATTAAAAAATTTTAAGGTTTCTGAGGAGGTTCAAGGTTGTCCAAGCCATACCACTCCTCTACGTGAAGTTCTTCATCATCGCTCCTCCACCATTAAAAAATTTTAAGGTTTCTGAGGAGGTTCAAGGTTGTCCAAGCCATACCACTCCTCTACGTGAAGTTCTTCATCATCGCTCCTCCACCATCGACCCTTCTTCAAAACCTGCGTGAGATCCATCTTGCAACCTGTGTCCTTTGCTGCCTCTCACCTGCAGCCATACATTTCACCATCGCTCTCCACGCAAACCTGCAAGAAAACGATCAAACACAAGTTTTCTCTCCCTCAAGCTTCTCCCACTCATCATATCCCATAGGTTTTACGTTGCAACCTCTCATCTGCTTTCTTCACCATTGCAAAACTTCCTTGCTGCTCCACACGCAGTCCTCTTCCAAATATCGCACCATCTCCTTCATGCTGCCAGCACACTTGCAAACCCTTTCTCGCTGCCTTCTTATCGTTGTTGCTCTCTGCGGCTCCTTCTCTCTAGCACCCTCACCCATCGCTGGCCCTTTTACTCTTGGATCAACCACGTAACTCCACATCCCTTGCGTCCTCTGCTCCTGTGGCTCTAATCCGCTGGTCATCCCACGTTCCACGCAGTCCTTTGCTGAGTTGAGTCACCATTCCTGCATTTTTCCATGCTACCAAACCCCTTCACTCTGCATTTTTCCCTTGGCTGAATCCTTTCCATCTCCACGCATATCCCTTCCCTTGCCGCAGCGATATTTCTCCAATATCTTCGACCTGCAAACTCTTTCTCCATCGTCGAATACCTGCACAATGAAAACAATACGCTCATTTTTTTTATTTCCTTTGTGTGTCTAGTTTTTGACATTACGATTTTTTATTTTATTGAGTTAGGTTTCATAGTTTAACTTAGGGTTAATATGTTTAGATTTAGAATTATTTTTTTGTTTTCTTTAGTTTAGTTTGACTTTTCTTATGTTAGGCTTTAGTTCTGACAATTAGAATTTTTTTTTAAAGTTTAGTTCTATTTTGATTTCAAAATAAGTCAAAATCTCATAAAAAATGAAATAATAAAAATAAAATAAAAATAAAATCCTAAAAGGTTTAAGTTTTAGATTTTAATTTTTTGGTTTCATTTTTTGTTTTGATTTTAAACTTATTTAAGTTTATTGTTTTATTTAAAATTTTGATTTTAAAAATAATATATATATATATATATTTAATAAAAAATAAAAAATAAATCCCAAAAGCATAAAAAGTTAATCCTTAGGCTTAATTTGAATTTGTTTATAGTTTAGATTTTTACTTTCATTTAGATTTAAATTTTATTTATTAGATTTTTGTTTTGCTTTATTTTAAACTTTAGAATTTTTATAAAGAATATAAAAATATTTAAAAATTAAAATATTTTGATAAAATTGAAAATTCTTTTTGGTGTCTTTTGTGGTATTTATGTTCCACTTCTCTATAGTTAAATGCGCTTAAATGTTTATTTAAAGATTAGCTATTGAAAAGTGGTGATCATTTTGTGGGTTGGTTAACATTCGAATTTCATGGTTAAGTAATGAATTTTGATCTTTTGAAGTTTAATTGCTAAGGCATTGCGCATCTATTGAATATTTTGCATCTAGTGAAATTAATCATTTCTTGGATTATATTATGCTCGTTACATGTTGGATATTTTGCAAGTATTTTCAAGCAATCGTTAAATTACTTCGTAAGCAGCAGCAGCTAATTCATTACTTGGTTTTCATTAACTCCATAAGGCACTGGTCTTAAGCATTTAAAAATCTAATCAAATTCTAACATCGATCAAGTGCTTGTTTCCCCCTGTTGTGTCTCCGAAGCCAGCTGGTTCCCAGTTGGTCTTCCTTTTTCCCATAGGGTCTACCCCCCTTAGCTTGCTTCACGGAGACGGCTTAAATGGAGGGATCGGGGATCAAGGTGACAGCCCCCGGTCTAAGCGTTGTCGCGTTGCCTGGACAATCTGTGCAACAACAAAGCCCATCTCCAAGAAGTGATCCATCCAAGATGAATCTTTGCTCTTGCATGAGGTTTGTTTCTGAAGCATCTGTTTGAAGAATGATTGGTTTTATGACAATGCTTACATGGACGAAGATCAAAAGAGTGATCTTTCAGATGGCCAACTTGGTCACAATGTTGGGATTTCACAATCTATTGTTGTTGCTATGGAAGAGGAGCAGAATCTAGAACAGCTAAAGGTGAACTGTCATGAAGGAATCCAGCACTCTGAAACTGAATGGGCTTTGAGTAATCTAAAATATGAAAGGAAACCTCCTTATCATATCCAAGACCTGTTTTGTGCTTGTTGTGGACAAGTTCTTCTCGAGGTCTGATGATTTGCTTGGGAAGTGCAGACTGAATTTCTACATCTTTATGCGAAACTGCTCTTGAAATTGGCACTTGATGGGGATCAAACTCAACATTTCTGACTTGATGACTTGTTGGTTGTTGATAGGATCTTGTTTCAAAGTCAAATAAGGGATTGTTCTGAACAAGTTTAGAAGGATGTCTTTTTTGTTGTAGCTTTGTCTCAAGCTTCAAAAACTCAATATTGTCCTGTGCATTTTACATACACATTTTAATATTGGAAAGAGAGGTTTTGTTGATCTTAACCATCTCATCAACAGTGGAATGTATCAGATTATTTAACAACTCTAATGCATTATCAAGTCTGGTCATTTTCTTCATTATCAAACTTACACTTTAAAGAAACCGATCACAACTATTAACCAATGAGGAAGAACCAACAATTACTCACAATTCAATGTTACTGCAATATCTTATGTAAATGTGCACCAAATAACTAGTGTGCAATAGCTATATTCAATGTACATACCAAGACTTAAACAAAAATACTTAATCCTCCGACCAACAAGCAACAATGACTGTAATCCACTACATATGCATAACAGTTCACTCATGACCGACATATAAAATTAAATAGAGCAACCAACATTACTCACTACAGATATAACCAGCCTATACCTCACATTAGAAAAGTATTCATCAATTTCTTGACTTGATCCTTCCTCGATAATTTGTGGGAACTCATCAATTTTCCTTACTTAAAAATAATCCCTCACTATAATTAGCCATATATTAAGAGGCACTTGCTTTGATTTGAGGCTCGAAAGGAACTCTATACACTTCAAAGTTCTTTTATCCAACAGCTTACGGTGACATGCAAATCCTTCAAATAATCGATTATGACTTTAAAGGCGACTTATTTTCTCCACTGCCAACGATGAAAACTACATTATTAAATGGAGAATCAAACAGTCAATGTAAGCGCCATAGTTCCAGACACAGATTCTGGAGACACAAACTTTTCATCTTACATCATAAAAGGCCATTTGAGCTGATTCTGATTCTGTTAGAATCATGTTGTTTGACGCCAACAATACTCATTCAGACCATAAATGGAGGCACAAATACTACACACACATTGTATGCACTGTGCATATTGTCATTGTTCAAACGCAGCTGCAAATGCAGAGATTGAACATGCTCACTGCACAGATACTCAACACAAGATGGTTTGTATTCCTTAACCAACTTCCATTAACAAGAACGACTTCTAGTTTCCACGTTCAATGACTCATATATGTGTCACAAGTTAGAGGGCGTAATAAAGAACCTTGTTGGAGAATATGAAACAACTAAAGTGGTCGATCAAATAAGGGAATCATAAAAATACTTTACCATAATACCATCTCATGCCCCTTCCACATACGTTCTTGGAGCTCTAAAGAAGAAAACAATATTTGTCATCTTGTAAACTAAGGCAGATCAATGATTGATACCTCTATTCTAGAAAGTCGCATAATAGTTTTGACTGCTTTTGTGCTCTTAAATCGATAACCTACCTCTACCTTTGTTCAACACCTCTTCCCTTAAATACTTTTCCTCCATGTCTTGCAGCACCAAATTGCTCTGAAAACAAAGAACCTCACAGAAGAAACAATTCCTCTCCCATGAGTCGTGGGGAGGAGTTATTAGAGATAATCCTCAAATATGACAATTGTTTTGGGTTACAATTCATCAACACTTTGTGCAGAAAGAGTAATTTAAATCTCACGATAACAGTGCCCTTCCTTTTTGAGTTTGAATTTCATTCCAATGGACAACTCTGTTACGCAAACAGAATGCAACCAATGTGGCAGTGAAATGTGGTTATATGCAACTTCGCAGGGTAGATAATTGAAAGAAGAAAGTGTTTCTAGGAGACAAGTACGCAAAGGAGAGGCAACGAATTTCTAACAAACAACAAATTAATGGAGCTCTATGGACAAGTGCATAGTGAGGAATAAAACGCTCAAGTCCTGACAAGCAGCAAAAAGGGAAAAACTAACATGAGAGATGCCACAAAATAAATATGAAACTACCACGCTCATTCCACCAGCAAAGAAACTACCGAGGACAGCGCTGAGGAGGTTTCAGGCCTGACACATTGACAAAGAAGCGACCACCGACATACTATTCAAGTAGGCACAAAAACTGAGATGTAAACAAATACAATGCAGGAAGGACTAACACTGAAGGAAGAGAGTCACTACGTGCAAATGTGAGCAGAGATTGCAGCTAGAATTTCGTTGAGAAAACATTTATGAAATGCAGAATTGATGGCAGAACCGACCTACACAGAAAGGCCATAAAACAAGTGGCTCAAATATGAGCAGGGCAGGATATTGTCCGCTCTGATACCATGTTAAACACATACATGGCGAAGGCAATATGAAAGATAAACATTAGATTGCTATCTTATTCACAATGATACATATTTATAATACATAGGAGTGACCCTTGCTTTCATATTCCAAGTGGTCCCTTGGACTCCTTTTGGCTGTTCAGCGTCCACACCAACCCTTAGAGGATTAGGTGTCCAATAGGAGGAATGTGGACCCAGGTGGGAGGAATGATGAATGGGGTTATAACGAGTAGAAGGGGAGTGATATATGTGGATGAGGGAGCAAAACCACGCAACCAAAATTAAGGTTTCCCATGTAGTATCATCCCTAAAGCCCAAAGGTCTGTAAAAGAGATCCCATGGACTAGGGTCCAAGGTTAACATCCAAAAGAGGTCTAGGGGAATCTACTCTTCCCGCTAAATCCCCCCATTAATCCATGCCCAAAAGTATCCATGATAAGCAAACTACAACCCTCAATTACCAAATGACAAAGCATGCCTTTAGGTTTGGGAGGCCCACCTTCAAACATACAATCATGATAGATGGGTGAGGGACCACATGGTTGGCTCAAGTAGTGGAGAAATGGCACAACCAGCTAGTTGGTGGCTGCAAGGGGTTGTTGGCTACCAACTAAGGACCATCTTCGAAAAAAATATATCCCACGGATATCATCCACAAAATGGTGGGTACCACAAAATGCAAAAGATGGTCGGGGCAATCACATTTAGCACGTGGGCAAAATCCAATACATGAGCTCTACCCCATCATCATGGCCTTCACCTTGGTTCCTACAAGCTCTATGAGCCTCCTTCATCATATAGGAACCCATGATTGTCCCAACCCCTAGTGGGCAATGAACTGCCCTACCTTGAAAGGGTGTATCCATTGCTATATCTCACACATCATGCTCTTACCCCTTGAGCCCTAAGCAAACTACAACACTCAATTACCAAATGACAAAGCATACCTTTAGGTTCGGGAGGCCCACCTTCAAACATACGATCATGATAGATGGGTGAGGGACCACATGGCTAGCTCAAGTAGCAGAGAAATGGCACAAGAAGCTAGTTGGTGGCTGCAAGGGGTTGTTGGCTACCAGCTGAGAACCATCTTCGAAAAAAAAAAATTCTAGGGATATCATCCACAAAATGGTGGGTAGCATCTGGCTCCAACTGGGACGTGATCTCTCGGAAGGTGGACAAAGCTGCTAGAACAAGAGGTCACGAGAACTCCAGCAATCTCTTGGTTACCATAGACCTATTACCTGCACATTTAATAGATGAGAAACAAAAGCCAACATGCTTTCACGACATCTCATTATCGCACATGCGTGGATTAGACCCATAAAATCGACTTATAGAAGTAATCTTTTAAACGCAGTTTTTAAGTCTAGATGCAGCTAATCTATCATGATAAACATCATATGGCATTAGTTCTAATGCAGAAATCAGCATGCAATGCATCCTACTCTAACATGTATAACATACAAAGTCAAGTGTTAGGTATAATCATAGACCTAATGCAACCAACATGTCAATTGATCAATACAAGAATGCATGCTTCCACGATTATTATTGCAATGGACTCGACAATATAAATGGAAATAATGATATGAGGGGTTACGAGGGCGGGACGTAGGAAAACAAGAGACCCATATGCCATAGAAAGGAACCCTAGAAGAAGGAAAAGACACCAACTGAGAGGGTTGAACTTGATCCTCTAACCAGGAGATGGAAATGTCAATGATCAAGTATATGAGTCTTTGATGAAGAACTATCTTGGGCCTATCATCCTCAAGGTAAGGAGGAGTAAATGACTTAAGAAATATTTAGGATAATATTGTTTTGGTCATTGGGAAAATAAAAAGTGGACTTATCATTGTATTTGGGGAAAACATGATTCTTGTTTCTTCGTAGGGGAAAGCAAGTCTTCATCAAGATTAAGGGAATGAACATCATCACAAACATCTATTTCCAGGGCTGGGGGATAACAAGGGGAGGAACGCTCAAACATAAAGAAAAACCCTTTATCTTGTACTCTTGTCCCCAAGACCCCTTTTTCAATGTTAACCTCGAATTCTAGTCCCACGGGATCTCTTTTACTGACCATTTGGCTTTAGGAATGATATTTCATGGGAAACCCTGATTTTGGTTGCGTGGTCCCGCTCCCTCATCCAGATATATTGCTCCCTTCCCATTCATTATAACCCCATTCATCATTTCCCCCAACTGGGTCCACATAGGGCTAGCTCTCCCCTTTCCCCTTGCCCACACCTTGGGTCAGGCCTGGAATGATGCCCCAGAGGTTGATGCAGATAAAAAGAAAAGTAAAAGCATAATTGGCAACATTCAACAGGAAAATGTACCACAAACTGCAAAAGATGGTCGAGGCAATCACATTTAGCACATGGGCAAAAGCCAATACATGAGCTCTACCCCATCATTATGGCCTTCAGCTTGGTTCTTACAAGCTCTATGAGCCTCTTTCATCATATAGGAACCCATGATTGTCCCAACCGCTGGTGGGCAATGAACTACCCTACCTTGAAAGGGGGTATCCACTGCTATATCTCACACATCATGCTCTTACCCCTTGAGCCTCAAGCAGTTAATTAAAGAAAAATCATAAAAAGGCAAAAGGCTTGTAAAGAAGGGTGGAAAAATCAAGGCCAAAGCACCCATGTACCACGATTGCTCTGTCCTATACATTACATACCCAAGTGTATTAAATTCAGCTGAAATGAAGGGCAAGCCCATGTGTCTTTTGGGCAAAATTACAAGCCAAGAAAGGATATTTTTTAATGAAAAGTGATAGCATTGGAAGAGGGTAGTATGGCCAAAGCACGCAAGAGAGTATGGGTTGCGTCGTCCCCAGAGTTGGTCCTCGTAGACCACTCGAAAGGGACAAAATCATCGTGATCGAGGAGGAGGAGGAGAAGGGCAGTATGGCCAAAGCACACAAGAGAGTATGGGCTACATTATCCTCGGAGTTGGTCCACGTAGACCACTCAAAAGGTATAGAACCATCATAACCGAGAAGGAGGAGGTAGTCCATTCAGCTACAACGAAGAAAAAAGGGGGAAAGGAGGAGGATTCTCTCTATTAACGACTTCTCAGCTGCAGGAAGGGGGGACTCTTCATTCACATTCTCTCACGCATGGAGGGGACTCGACACACATAGAGAAGAAGAGGAGGTCAAGAGGCTCCTGTGAGAAAACAAGAAGGGAAGCCGAGGGGTTCCTACGAAAAAGAGCAGAACAAGCTGAAAGGTCTATGTAAAAAAGTCCCACGACTCATACACACAGGTAGAGAAGGGAACAGGAAACGAGGAGGCCTAGAGGCTCCTGAGGGAAAGCACATTGTTGAGAGGGCAAGGAACGTTATGAGGATTGAGAGAGTTCAGGAGAAGAGAAACTCTGATGATAGCTAGACGAGAAGCCCATGAGGCTTGCTAACTAATTATCACAGAGAAGTGGTTCTGCCTTATAAGGTTGATAAATTCACTAGAGGCTACATTGGTTGATAACCTTTAAAAATGGAGGCACCCAAGGCTAGTGGGATGACAACACTTAAAGGTAGTTCCATGGATTGGGCTAAGAACACAGGTGAAAGATTTCGCTAGTTTGTTGGAAAGTACACTCTTATTGCTTCAAAGGTAACATAGCTGATAAGCCCTCCATGTTATTAACTATCTCTTACTCCACATCTCAATTGAAACGCTCTGTGTCCAAATCCCTAGAAATATTGGGATCTGCAAGTCCCTCTGTATAATAAACAGTGTTCCCTTCCTGATGGGAAATTGTTGAATAGTTGGTGGGTGAAGGCAGGGTAGCCTTGAGACATCCTGTTTCAGCTAATGACATTGATTAAATCTCCCGAGTAGAAGATGGATGTATATCCATGAAATAGTTCACCATGATTACCTGGTTTTGCTAATTGGTGGGTCGAGGTGAAGCGGCCTCGAGAAACCCAGTTATAGTTGAAGTGTTGGTTTAAAACTCCTCTGAGAGCACTCTACCTCAAGCAATGGAATGTGGTGTAGGGGTGACAGCTGCAAGAAAAACTTCGCTGCAACTTGTCCATGGTTGGGTGGAAAGTTGTAGTCCTGATCTCAGTGGCCCAAAAAGATTCATAATATAAGTGTTTCTAATGTATTCTCTATGTTAATGATTGAGCCTTGTATTTCTAGTTGAAATGATTTCATTAGTACATGAGATATGGCTGTGTAATTCATACTTATAGGATTGACCAGTATGTCATGTCATTGTTTTAAGGGCATTGTGATAGCGTGTAAGGATGATGGCTAAGTGTAGAATTATTTAGCATGAGCATTCTTCTTCTTTATTGCAATATGATGACTCTATTCATTTCAAGCGTGCGTTGCATGGTTGCGTTGCAAGGTGGTAGCATGGAGGATTTCTTCTTCTTTTAGTCTTATTGACCCGCTATTTTATGTGAGGGTCTTCTTCAAGTCTCTAGTGATGCATACCCTGCTGTTGGGGCTATACATCCATTTTATCGAGGTCTCAATCTAATAAATTTAAATTTTTTGTTGTGCAAGGCACAAACTTATGAGCTTGAACAAATTGACTTTAAAGCTATGTATTCCATATAAAGATGCATCCCTGTTATGCTCTTGTTAAGGTTGAAGTCTCGAGACTGAGTGTGTTGTCTCTGTGCGGAGATGGCATGGAAAAAATCCCTACTTGAATGACTAATTTAGTCATGGTGATCAGTTTGACTGGTACTCCATAGTGGGTATTCATGTACTGGGCACTTATGTTAATAAGTTGCCACTAATTCTCATCTAGACATGAGATTATTGCAGCCTTGTGTTACAGTGGGTTAAGTGGTGGTGCATATGCCATAGGGTCCAGGCTGGTAATTGAACTTGATGAGGGAATCCCTTGTTTCCTTTCGGGTATCATATGCTTTTCAATCATCGTTGTAAGCTTGTTGTGTTGGTCGGACCTTCAAGAGAGACCTTCGAATATCTAGACTGAGATCAACTTGTTCTCCATAAGCTATTAAGGAACCCAGGAGACCGCAATCTTAAAGGGTTGAATGGACAAGCCTTTGTCTTGTGTCCTGTGTTTTTGCCATTAAAACCTTTAGTAGATCATCTAGTCGTAAACTCGAAGGTGTCACATCCTAAAAGCCCACAGAAGCTCACGCAAGGAGAAGAATCAGGCCCACAATGACTAGGGTGAGTTGGCAAGGCCGTCAATTTGACGCCGGTGATGGACCAATCACAAGAATTTGCGCACTGAGCAGTGTAGCCCCACATTACACTTAAGCTCGGAGGTTATTTCCCAGAAGTATAGAAAGGAGCAGAGTGACACGAGCCTGGATTGCAATGGCATACATGCGCGCCCGGCAAGTTGCTCATTGGAGATATGTGGACCCACAAATTGGTCAGCCCGAAGGGTCAGCCCAGGAGCAAACGTTAAGTGAGCAATGGCAATAGATCGGGTAACAAAGCTCGAGAGACTGGAAGATTGGCAGCAGATAACGACCCATCAAGTGGTTGGAACACACACACACACACACACACACACACATATATATTGGTGCATATATGTATAAGCATTTGCAATTTAATGCAAAGCGTGGGGTGTGGAACCCAAACCCATGAACGAGTCAACAGCCATTAACCAATAGCCATGTTGCGCTCGGAGGCTGGCCAAGGGGTATAGCCATGTGGTTGAGGTGATGATGTGGTGTTATCTAATTCACCAGAATTGCAATGGTCACATCTTTTATTATAGAAACCGAAATGAAGTAAAATTGTATATTGTCGGATTTGTCTTGACGAGACGAACACAATAGTGATGTCTAACTCAGACTTTAAGTGGGTTGAAAAGATCAAGATTTTTAGACCCCATTTCCATAACGGCACCTCGGATCTTGGGTCAGCATAGTAACCACCTCTTCTTAATCGGTGTTATGGTAAGGATTAGGAGAGGGATTATTCCACTTCAGTTGGATTTTGTGGCAGGGATTGGATTGGGCAGTTCTATTTGCTTATCAAGTTTGGGTTTATGAGTGGGGTTTGAAGTCGGGTCTCTATTCGTTGGGTCGTTGTAGGTTCACAGTCTTAGGGTGGTGTTTCTTTTGTCCAATGGTGGAGGGACTTAAGTTTGTGGATGAGTTTGAGTCACCTTTTTCCTTCTCAGGTGGATTGTTGTCAAAATTTCAACCCTTCGTCTGGTGTTATTGTGACGATATTGTGTGTTGGTGTTCAGACCTGGTTGAGGGGGGTTTGGGTCAATCTGTGTGTCCTTTCCGAAGTAGGGAAAATCTCCAAAGAGAACCAGAACTGTCTCTTCATGATTCGGACATGCCGCCAAGACAGAGACAGAGAAGTAAATGGGGTGGCGATGAAAGAACTCAACTGGAAGAGAGGGGGGCAAGGCTCGTCATTCACAACTCGGTGGTGACATATTTCAACGCAATTCCACCAGAAACGCACCAGGAGATAAGGGATTTAGAGATAAAAGTTGACTAGGAGAGGCAGTGTATGTCTGACTCTAAATCGCTAGAGGATCTAGCAAGGTGGGTGCCAAACCTTGGGCACACCAAGGGTAGAAAGAAGCAATACTTGAATTCAGTTGCACTTCATTAGCAAATGAAGACACTGTTGGGTTTGGAATTGAGAGACAAACAAGTAGAAGTATAACATCTTCGTCTCCCTAGAAGATGTCAAAAGGATGTTGAGAAACTTGCAATTCTGTTTGGATACAATTGATGCTCACCTCATGCATGTGGAGAGCCATGTTCCTTGTGAGTTAGACGGAGGAGATGTTAGAGACCCTCCTGGCTCAAGTTCTGGCAAATGTGTCCTCTTCAGGCAATGAGCAATGATACAGGGTGGTGGGTGATGGGTTTTGGTTCTTTTTTGAAGCACTTGTTTTTTGGTTCTAGTAGGCCCTTTGCTGGCCTTTCATTCCTAGGATTATGGCAACATATCAGAGTCGTGGGCTTGTATTTTTTGATTTGGATATGGTCTTTTTTCCAGACTCTAGTGCATCTTGTCTTACGCAGGGTTTATATTACTAGTGTTAACTTAGTGGAGGGGTCTGGCGTTGGCAGTCTGCTAGTTTGTGGGTTTGACGGTGGTGTCCTCGCTTCAATGGTGTGATGGTGTCAGTGACGCCCTCGAGGACTCTTTCTTGCAGCATTCGGGTTGGCTCTCGTGGAGGATCAAGGACCAATTATGGTGACATATGCCTTGGTTTTTTGGGTATGGCCTCAATCTGAGTATTAATGCTTCCTTGTATGGATGATTTCCAAGCCAAAAGAGGTCAAGATATAAGAAATTTTGTATACATGTAATCAGTAATAGTGTGTATAAGTGACAAAGGTTTGTTGTATGGTGTTGCTATTGATGCCAACGTCAATCCATGAATGCTCTTAATATTTGTCTGACATCCTAGAAGAAAGGATGGGAAGCCCTAGATGCCCGACATTTGTTGAGAAAAATGGATCTAAAGGACAGTGTTTCTAATCACAAAATCATCATCATTTGATTGTCGTCACCATGTCGAGTCTAACAGTAGGTGGTATGTCATGTGGTTCATCTCGGTTGGGAAGATATGCTCGTTTAAAGTTGAAGCCCCAAAAGTTGATCAAGGAACCCCAAATTATATGTTACATGGTAGCTTATTTTTGGAGATATATTTGGTTCAAAATTTTAAATTAAATTAATATGGTGAAGGGCAAAGAATGTAGTCAAGTCGGCTTCCATACTTAAAATTATTTTTGGCTACAAAGTGCAAATTGAAATTTTAAATATTAAAAGATCAATTTCCCTCCTTTTATCATGTCGGCTCCATTTGAAGACCCTCATTGATTACTATAAAAGGTGGCTCGTTTCTCCTCCAAGTGCATCAATCTATCTAAAGCCAAGAGTATAATGATATATCAGAAAGAGGTCGATGATCTCAATTTGTTTTGTTGATGGGTTTTGTTGGATCTAGGCTTAGCTCTTCTCTAAGGGATATTCATTGGACATTATAGCGCAGAGATCCGTTTTGAAGTGCGAATTGATTCTATTTTATTTTGAAGGCTTATCTGAAGGAGTTTTGAATCCAACTACGCGCAATCATCAACTGGAAGTGTTATGGCTCATCAAATATTTATGATGCGAAGAGTTTGTCCTTCTTTGAATCAAGTGTCTATGTGATCATGCTCTGGCTAAGATGTCGTGAGTTCTAAGAAACAATGATGCACATGGCTAGTGTGTGTTCTGGCAAGTCGTTTCACCATTGTACATTGTGTTGGAGAATGTAACTAGATTTTGTCTTCATAATGACCTTTGTAAACATGACATTGTATATTTTGTGTATTAAACAAAAAGAGAAAAAGAATTTGTATTTATCAAAGCATGGGTTTCATGCTCTAGTCTAGGTCAAAGCATGTTCTTCATGCTTCTAGGGCTTTCTAGGTCAATGAAGCATTTTTGTCCTGTATTATAGTACCTTTTGGACTAATTGTAACAAAAGAAAATAATTATTTTTGGGTCAAGAAAGTTAATTTATCCTCCAAGACTGTTAAGTTTAGGTATGTTCTATGCTAGAGCAATTTATTTAAATTTTCACAGTTAGCAATCACATCAGCATTACGATAAACTGCAGATAGAACATAAGTACAAAACGCAGAAGACAAGCCAAGACAAGAGGACACAAGATATGGCGCGAGCCAGGGACAAACCCCACAATGTGTGGGGAAACCCTTTGATCAAATCTTCTTTTATCTTCAAAGTTCAGCAGAGAAAGAGAAAGAGAGTACATTTACAACAGAAGTCAATACTTTGACTTGTCTAGATCTGAGCATAGATCATCTCCTATAACGATGAGATCAGTTGAAGACATTCTGCTTCAACTGATACCTATCATCGTGCTGCATCTCGTCCATTTGCTGCACCTTACCATGTAGCACCATCATGCTACTCATGATCTCATACATCACACTGTCCATACATCATGCTGTCCATGATCATTATGCTGCCCATGCTCATTATGCTGCCCATGCTCATGATCTCATTCATCATGATGCTGTCCATGCTCCATGATCTCATACATCATTATGATCATACTACTTTAGCTCCTTGTTATCTTGATACTGGATCAGAATATAGTAATGACTGTTGAGACTGTATGTCTCCTTTTACAGGTATGAGAAATACTGAAACTTATTCAGATGACACCCAACGTAATCCTCATTACTGTTGTTTACAGCGTCCTCATCACACCTCCAAGGTTAGGGTACGACTGTACCTCAGAGACTTACAGGACTGATAACCAAAGAGACCTTGCTGCTGCATTAATAAGAACAGCAGATCAGGCCGGTTTGTGTTACCATTCATTGACTGCGTTGTACAGTGTATAAGGTCTCCTCCATTTCCTGTGTATATGTATTTTCATGACCTGTGCATATATATACTGTGTATGCTGTGCGTATATATCTTCTGCGTAAGATATCCATCTATTAATAGCATTAGGTCTCCCAACTGTTTAATTGCTTCATGACCTGTGCATATATATATATTGCTGCGTATGCTGTCTCAATGACTAGCGTATAGGGTTTCCTAGACAGCATATTAGGGCCTGCGTATAAGGCTTCAGGACAGCATATTAGGGCCTGCGTATAAGGCTTCAGGACAGCATATTAGGGCCTGCATTGACTGCGTTTAGAGCTGCTTGGAACACACGTATTAGGGCCTCCATTTCTGCATAGAATCCTTATCATGAACTGTGTACATGATCATCATAAGAATGTCTTCCCTTACTGTGGCTAGGAGACTCCATTACAGAACTGCCTTCAGATGTGTTAGGGCTTCTTGAACAGCATGTAGGCTAGGGCATCATCTAACTGGACCAGCGTATTCTTTTTGTGACTCTCTTTCTCCAAAAACCCAAGACGTGGAGAAGAGATCACATAAAGAGTGTGTGTTGAAATGACTTCAAATCCTCACCAATTTATACTAAAACGTAGATGATGAATAGACACGTCTATTGGGCTTCTTGGCCGACTCAAGTTGCTGGTCGGCTTGATAATAATTATATAAACAAAATAAATTCATATCTCCATAAATACTTATCGGAATCGGATGATCTTTAGATCGATCCTACACCTCTCGACGAGAGGGATCCAATAAAAATATCAGCTGCCATAAATAAGCTGACCCACATGGAGTTTGGCCCTAGTTGCCAATTTAACAAAGACCAACTCGGCTCGAACAAGGACAAATTGGCCCAAAGGAAGCCTATTTGACCACTCAAGAAGGCTATAAATAAGGACTTCGACTCATTTGGAGCACTCACTCACAACAAGTTCAATCTGCAATTGAAGAAGAACAATAGCAAGCGCAAAGGGAAAGATAGCAAGGAGAATTACTAGCAAAGGAAGGAAGGACGAAAGAAGACCTATTTCTGTCCACATGTATGAAAACTAGGACTTTTGGGCTAATTGCATGGTCGAAAACTGCAATCCAAGGTTGCAAATTTGAAGTGGAGGTAGAGAGCTATCTTGGAGCAGATTTTGAAGAGGTTTGATCTTAGTCAACCTTGAATATTTCATCTTGCTTGAAGGAGATCTTGTTGAGGGGCTGACTTGGTGATTGGGAGGAATTTTGGCTTCGGTCTTTGGGCCTTGGAAGTCTCATTTTGAATTGATTCTATAAGAAGCTAAGTATTCTTTCTAGGTTTTCCCTTTGGAGGGGTTATGTCCTGGCTTAGAGCCAATATCTTGTGTATTTTGTCTCTTTGTAATCTTCATTGTTTTGGTAATTGCTTGATGAACAAGTAATAAAAAGTAATAAAAGGCCAACTAACATCACAAGAAATTATCAAGGTTAAGTCAACTGTAATATACAAGATCCTTGATTTTCCAACATGATGGGAATTCAAATTACGTGTTATGTCGTAGGTTGCACACACACAATTCGATTGAGCGACTGACATAGTGCGAAGATCAGATCTGGACAGTGAATTATCTTCCACATTATGGCGTCTCATTTGAATCATATTTGAACAGAATATTGGCATATCATTTGCTTGAAGGAAGAACAACACTTGTCTATAAGTTTTGTGGGTTTCAACTCATAGCTATGGTGTTCGTTCGATTTTAATCTATAGATAAGGAGTGTGAAACTTTGATGATTTCATTTGAACTATATTTGGATGGTGTCTTTACCTTGTGGTTATTACGTTTTCACTGTGAAAGACAAGCAGCGGACTCGCAGTAAAAGAAACAATGTAACGGAAAATACAGAGCACGAATTATATGATGTGTTATGAGGGCTTGGAATCTTGTAAACAGAGAAAGCTTTGAAGAGAATCTGATCTCGACATTGAAAAGCTCAGCTTCTGATGCATTGGAAAAATTATGAAAACATTCCCAGGGACTATGAAAGGAATTTTTTCTATCAAAATGTTTGTTTCTCCTGTCTCAATGGAATTTGGTCTTAAGGCTACAGAAGGTCAAAGCAACTATGCATGTTTGAAGTTGAAGTCTCCAATGCCATGTGAATTATTTACCGAAGGTCAAAAAAATGGTTCAATTTCATTTTGTCAAAGTTTTTTTTAATTTGGAATTGTGTGATTTGTAAAATAGATTGCCATATAGTGACAATATGTATAATGTGCCTTAACAGGGAAATTTGTCTCACAATTAATTTAATATTTTGTTTTGAGGTTTCTAGGCTTAATGTTGAGCAAATTTGAAAACCAGAAGAAGCAATAAGATCAAAACGCAGAGACCTTGTTGTGCTTGCTATTTGTGACAGCAACTAGTTTGTTGATCGACCTATGTAATGCAGATCCAAGAGCAACTAGAGGTAAAAATATTATCATGGGTGCATGTTCTGGGTTATTGAAGGTGCTAAATTAGATTGTTGAGTCAGAGCACATAGATCGAGCTTGAGGCTAAGTAGTGAAATATGAGGATGGTTATGTTATTTCTATTGCAAGAACAGAAGGAGGATATTGTGGCAGACTATGTTGAGTCAGTGTTTATATTGGTGTTATTGTCATTCCTTACCAGTGATATATATATTTGTTGACAGTAAGTATGAGTAAGCTCTCCTAGGTATGATTGTATGAGTCTTAATGTGTGGATGAGAATGTGAGGCTTTTGCCAAGTACAACTTAATGGTTTTGATCAGAGCGTTGTTGAGAAGTTGTTGCTAGGCTTTATGTGTTGTTGACCATTGTTGGTTGTTGAGCTAGGGTTTTAGCTGCAGAAATTTTATACAGTTGAAGTACAAAATTGGTATAGACAGACAAGATTTTGGTATTCATAATGAGCAAAATTATTATTCAATTGGGGATTGGCTGAAATTGTTGAGCAACATGGTCAAATCATGTATGCCAAGGTATACAGTGCTTGTTGAACCAGGGTTGTGTCAACAATTGAATATCATTGGCATGGATGCATAGAATTTGAGGTTGTTGAGGTTGTTGAGGTTGTTTAGATAGGGTTTGGTACAGAAGAATATTTGATTGAAGTTAGGGTTTGAAGTACATATTGAGATTTTATTAACCAAATATTGTATTGCAGTTTGTTTTTAATCTGAGCATAGGAGGATCCAATCTGAAAATATATGAAACGTGGTCCATCGTGGTGAGTTGAAGGTTGGGGCCTTTAAGGCAAGTGGCAGCATACTAAGCAGGTTGGTAGGGTGGTGCAAGGCAGGTGAGTAGAGTCTTCTTCAGGTTGGAGCCTGACAACACTTCAGGGCAGCAGGTTGGAGCTTGCACAGTGGAGTGTCTTTCCAGTTGGAGCTGGTAAACCAGGGCGTTGGAGCATCCTTCGGGTTGGAGACTGTAAACCAGGGGATTGGAGCTTCCTTCAATTGGAGCTAAAAATCTTGGAAGTTTGAGATTCCTAATTGATGTACATTATTGAAGACAAATATTAAGAAGCGTTCTGTTGTTTTTATCTCGGAAGGGTTTCCACCTAAAATCTCTAGTGTATTATCTTTCTTGTTGTGCATTATTGAAGGGTGTTGATGATTGCTTCATGTTTATTTGAGGTTAATAATAATTAATTCTCTGTGAAGTTAAAATTAACAAATTGAAAAGAAATATTGATTCATCCCCACCCCCGTCGGTATTTCCAAGAAGGATGAGATCTGATTTCTGGAACTCCCTCTGTGTGCATATGGCTATCTATGTATTTCAGTTTTCTTGATTAATACAAAGTTCTCAAATTCACTTAAAAGAACATATATACATTTAAAAAAAACATGGAACAAGATTCTTAATCATGGAGATTTACCTCCACTTTACCATGGAGATTCTTAATCTATAAATAGGCTTTGTTACAATACCATGGGCCGACACCATACCTATCAATACCACATGCCCAAAAAACCATAACTCATTCTATATGACATTTGTTCATATGAGATTTTTTTAATTAATCAATTTAATTAAAAGGGTAAAAGAAGCACAACTACTTTGGAGATAAACCTCAACCATTGATTTGTGTATACTACTATAAATCTTCTAGAATATTCCATGGAGGTTAAATCCCTACCATCCACCTAATAATTATTAATAATTAAATTAAAATTGTGGAAACCCTATTCCAACATAGACATGCCTACCAGCTTAATTACTAAACCCTACTATAATCATAGATGTTTGACTCCTTTCAGTAAAGAGTGATGTTGCATCATCTCCACTTGCTTTAAACAGATCACCATGCTTGTCTTTGCAAGCATACAAGCTCCATTTAAGAGATTCATTGGAAGATGTCCAACAATGGTTTGCATTACAATTTATATACACAAGATTATGCTCATTAACACGAGATCATAAAGAACTATGATTCTTACAGGCACTACATGCACATTGATGCTGAAGACTTTGTAAACCAATAAAAAAGTACATGAAAAATCAAGCCATATCACGAGGTATTGCTACAGAAAGCTAAAGTAATTGACAGACCATTCTTAGACCGAGCTATTACAAAAAAGAAACATGCAAAATCACCTGTTCTGTGTGTTTTGAAAAGTGTTTTCCAGATCTATATTTTCAGGAGCATCCTTGTCGGGGGTCCAAGGTTTCAGCTCTCTCTCCACTTCAATCGGATGAGATTGTGCTAAAAAGGAATCCGTAACAATTTCATGCTTGTTTTCACGTGCACGACCATTTACCATCCCATCTCCAGCAAGTGGAATATCCTGCTTCATTTAAAAATGATTCCTCACAACTCCAATGAAAAATCCCATGAATGTTTCCTTGCATTTCCAACCAAAGAACTATACAAGACTATGGTTGTTAAACTTTTCATAAGATTAAGATGCAATCTACAGTCACAAACATACCTTTGCAATGACTTGAACAAGATCTTTTGCAAGGATAATTAATGTCTTCAAAGGAGCCCTTCTTGCTAAATCTTTAAACATGTCCTTTCCTCCTCCCTTAGCACTTCCATCCTTAGTGAGGCGGGCCATCTTTAAAACGACTCCTATTAAAGCAGACATATCCCATAACATCTCAGATTAAAAGTAAGTGGAAGCCATAATTAAATAAAACAGTCAACAGACAAATATAATATGAAAGAACTCTAATGTTTTCATGAAACAAATAAAGGAAAAACAATTCAGAGTTTAATTTAAATGTATTTCAAAAGTCTCAAGTAAAATATTGGTTGGATAATGGGATTTTAAAAGTTTCTATCCACAAAACAGGGGGATGGCATAAAAGACAAACCATAGTCTTTTTCAGTATTTGCTGTGTGAAATATCCCAGAGTAAATAGACCCATTTTTCACCTGGACTTCAACAGGCTGGCCAATAAGAAGCATCGTTATGAGTAGCAGGCGGTCATTCAGGGTCCTCTCAGGTACTCTACCTCTGCTTCCACTTACTGTTCCTTCCCATGGAAGTCTATTATTGTCAGCAGGGCTGATATTCTCACTGTTCAAATGATTATATAGGGCATGGAATCCAACAGCATTACCAGAATTATCAGAACTGGACCTTGCAGGATAAGAAGCTATCTTATCAGAGCGACCACCAAGATCTTTATCTGTTCTACGACGACCAGATCCATTAGCAGTGGGAGCCCTGTATTGCATTGCTGGTTTCTGACTCATGCCTTTGTTCGGAATTCCAATCAAACCAATGTCTGTCACTTCAACAAGAACAATATAGTTTTAGTTCCAATATGACTCCTGATATTGAAAAGACACTAATTAGAAAAATAGATAAGCTACATTTTGTATTCAAAACTATATGCATTAGAGGAAAACCAGGAGTGTAGTTGTTATCAACTCATACATATCTAGACACCAGTAATTTATGATCAAAAATATTTTCAAATGGGCTTAATTACTAAAGGAAATTGCTAGATCATCAATTGTAGAATTTCAGTGTAAAGCAGCAGCCTCTTCAATAACTAATTCTTTATGTAAAAAGCAAATAATAATTCGATTTGACAACAAACAGGTTTATAGCGAAATGCCAGTTACAAAATTCTGAAGTGCTCTTTACACTTGTACAAATTCACAAATTCCCCAAAAGAAATTGCATACAGTTGAAACTGCAAAAAAAAAAATTGGATGAAATATCTAACGCATCCAAAACACAATTTAAGAATTCATTAGGTGATTTAAACATTCCAAAAAATATCCATGAAAGAAATTTCATTGAAAATTGCAACACCTTCCAGGATGTTGTGATTTCAAATATAGCCTCAAAAAAGCATTCCATTTACAAATTCGTGCATCTAAACCATGAACATGTAATTCAGCAATATGCAAGAACGAACACGCACTGATGTGAACATGTCAGTCAATCTGACTAGGGAGAGACAAAAATTCAAAGCACAAGATCAACACCAGAACTGTTCAGCATTGTCCAAGAAAGAACTCAAGCTGATGTGGACATGTTGGTCAGTTTAAGAAGAGATAGAAAAACAAAGCACAATATTAACACAAACTGTAGACTAAAACAAAGCAACATATAATTTATATCAACTAATGCAAACAGAAATTACAGTCCCAAATTTAACATACAAACTGCAATGTATCTTCCAGCACTACCAAATGGGTATTATTACCTTTTCCTGTAGCATATCCTGCCCCAGTTACTTACCCTTAATTTTTCAACCACTCTTCTCCAAGGTTTTTCCAATGCAACCTCATACATTTATTTTTTGTACTCCAAAAGCTACACAATTTACTTGGATTATTAGCTTTCTACAAGCCTCACATATTCATATTAACCAGTGCTGATTAATTAAAGACACCAAATAACTGTATGTTTCAACTTTCATCTTTTGTATATTTCAAAATGAAGATTGTTGGAAATGCATTCTCTAAGGACTGTTTTCTTTAGATGCAGATTGCCTCTTGCTCATGGAGTTGTGGTCCCTTATTGCGGAGAGCAAGTTGTTCAGGATAAACATTGGTATTCCTGGGCCTTTTGGAGGACCTGGAGGTGGATTTTTGGCCACCCTCTTCTACAATATGCCTCCCACCATTTGTATTTTGTGCTTCCTCAGATGAATCCTCTTTTACTTAATGCTCATTGGGTATCTAAAGATCGAAAGGACTGTTGGATCCATCGTCTTCAGTTGCACTGGCACTCCCACATTGTATTCATACTCTCTATTTGACCTATATCCAACAAGGTGTTAGAAACCGAAAAGGTAGAAATATTTTCTTTATGTCGATAATTACTTGTGATGTCTTTATATTCTTATTAACTTTCTTATGCAAGCAATTACAAAAACCAAAACACAAATCAAGGACACTAGATGTAGGCACTCAGCGATAGCTAAAACCCCTATATAGGGGATGTTGACCACTACGTGTCAACGACCCAGGGCAGTACACCCCCTGTTTCACAAAAGGGATAGCCTCTGATCGATGTGTTCATGCCATACAACTATCATCATCAACTTGACTTCCAAGATGTTATGTAAACCCTCTATGCATGTGTATAATGTAAATAATCTTAGCAAATCTGTGTCATATATGTAACGACCTAAGTGAACCTATTTTTCTAGTGACGATCTCCATTCTGGGAGGTTTTTTGTCTCACCGATCAATTCTCAGATGGTTGGCAGAGTTTTCCTTTAGTCTTACCCCAAAGTTGGAATGGATTTTGTTGCTAGGATCTTAGGCAAGTCCTAGTGTTCTAGATCGAGTCTATGTAAAAGTGATTTGGGAATAATCCTAACTATTTGGTTAGGTTATTTTACAAATTACTTGGTCTGCTAGATATATTTGTGTCGCAGAAATGGGTAGTCTGTAAAGGTCTATTACAAATGGATTTTCCCCCTTATGATGTAAAAAATATGAAAATCATGATGTAAAGTGTCTTAAGGGTTGGAAAAATAATTTATCCCCTCATAGGTTAATTAATTAAATTTTCTGGCCAAAAATTAATTAAAATCCTAAGCCAAAAATTTAATTAATTCTAGGTCTTAGGTAAATTTAAATTCTCCAAAGGCAAAATTCGTCGGTCCTTAAAAATTAAATTTTAAAAGATCCCGGGACTAAGGTAAATTAATTATTTTGCTAAATTTTAAACCTTTGATCCCTGGGGTTAAGTCAAAGTCAATTTTTTTGGGAAATTAACTCAAAATTTTTATTTGAGTTAATTAATGCATTTAATTGAAAAAATCGAATTTCCTCAAGAATTTAAATTTTCGCCGGATGAGATTAAAAGAAATTTTAATCCTCATCAATGGTTGAGATTGCTTTGACGAGGATCACTTGAACTAGCCGTTGGAGGATTTATCTTTAAATATGAAGTCATTTGTCAATCAATTTATCCGACCTTTGAGTCGTGTGCTTAGCAAGAAGCTCTTGTGTAATATTTTTTCGGATAATAAAGAAAGACTTTAGAGTTAAGTTTTGCTAGTGTTACTCTTCACGGGAATACTGTAAGATGCGTTGTTTTCATGCATAAATTTTTTTTAGCCATTGACAATAGCTTCTGAAGAGTGATTTGAGTACAAGTATCTTGCTCAATCACTAGGGTTTGAATAATAATCTAAATTTTGAACGTAATAGCAAGTATCTCTATTTGTCTGAGTTTTATTATTGTAGGAATTTACAGGGTAAGTTCCTCAGACAGAACACCAAAGGACACCGCTCACAAACAGATCACAAATCAATACACCAGTATTTTGACATGGTTAAAACCCTCAAAGAGGGAAACAGTCCACGGCTTGAGCCAACGCGGCCACTTCAGGCAATTTATTAATAAGAGAATGAAAATTTACATAAGCTTCTCTCGTGAACGGTTAACCTACAAATGACCCTCCATGCGCTTTAAATAGAATTCATGGACCAATCGAGTATTAAGCCACGGATCAAGTGTCGGTAATACCGAGGAGAGAATGAACCATCGGATCACTATATATCGTGACTGTCGGATTGTAAGTTACAAATGTACATAGTAAAGAAACACACTTTACCTAACTCTATACTAGACCAAGTTATACTTAACTATTCCTATGTGTCGGAATATCCTAACATCCCCCCTTAAGAACAACTTGGATAGGATTGAAGGATTTACAAATATGACACAATAGGAGAAGGAAGGAGGCACTAGAGCCTATCCCCCCTTAGTGACAACTTCCTGAACTCCAACCATAAATCGAAGCTTAGTAAACTTCGCCTCTGTGAGAGCCTTTGTAAAGATGTCTACAACTTGATCATCTGTTGAACAATATTGCACTTCAAGAACATGGTCATGAATGAGCTTTCTGATGAAGTGCATGTGTAGTTCAATGTGTTTGCTACGTTGATGCTGGACTGGATCTTTGCATAGTTGAATGGCACTTTGATTATCACATCAAAGTGTAGTCGGATGTTGCTGCTGAAAGCCAAACTCTGATAGGATCTGACAAAGCCATAAGGCTTCCTTACTAGCTTCTACGGCACCACAATATTCTGCTTCTGCTGAAGAAAGAGAAATGGCACCTTGTTTCTTGCAATCCCATGTAATAGGTCCTAAACCAAGAGTGAACACATAACCGACAGTAGACTTCCGATCATTAAGGTCACCAGCCCAATCGGAATCAGTGAAACCAACCAATAGAGGAGATGCTTCGACACTGTAATGAATGCCAAACTGAACTGTACCTCGAACATAACGGAATATTCTTTTAGCTGCTTTCCAATGACTTTCACGTGGGGTTTGCATAAACCGAGCAATAAGACCAACAACAAAGGAAAGGTCAGGATGAGTATGGGTTAGATACAAAAGTTTTCCTACAAGTTGACGTTATAAGGTAGCATCAACTTCAGGAGAAGTACAAGAGACTGAAAGTTTGACTCCAGACTGAAAGGGTGAAGGAGCTGGCTTACAATCTTCCATGTGAAAATGACGGAGAATATCACAAGCATACTTGGACTAGGAAAGGGAAATACCCTCCTTGGATTGCAAGACTTGAAGACCGAGAAAATAGTGTAAGTGTCCTAAGTCTGTCATTTCAAATTTCTTTTAAGGCTGGACTTCACATGGTTTATAAGGTTGGGATCACTACCAGTAAGAATAAGATCATCAACATAAAGAACAAGGATGATAAGAGAGTTGCCCACTTTCTTGTTGTAGACAGTATTTTCAGAATAACACCTAGAAAAGCCAGATTCTAAAAGAAGCTATCCATTTTGGCATACCAAGCCCGAGGAGCTTGTTTGAGACCATAAAGAGATTTCTTAAGTCGACATACAAGGCTGGAGTCTGTTTGGATGAAGCCAATGGGTTGTTCCATATAGATTTCTTCATGCAAGTCCCCATGCAAGAAGGAAGATTTAACATCAATCTGATGGACTTCCCATTTTAAAGAGGCAGCAAGGGAAAGAACAAGGCGGATAGAGTTCATTTTGGCAACAGGGGAGAAGGTTTCAGTGTAGTCAATGCCTTCAACCTGTGAAAAGCCCTTAGCAACCAGACGAGCTTTATGTTTATCAACTTTCCCATCTGGTCCATACTTGGTTCTGTAAACCCATTTACATCTAACAAGTTTGCGTCCCTTTGGTAGAGGAACAAGATCCCAT
>APFE031291887.1:250930-310805 GCA_000404065.3 Pinus taeda
TGAACTTGGACAAAAAATCTTCAATGTAAGAAAAATTATTGGGGTCCAATGTAAGCAACTCATTTTCAAGTTGATGGGCTCTAAGTTCATTTTTTATTCCAAAAACTTTAGTAATCTGCTTCATTGTTTTTTCAGGAGTATCAAGTTCTACAATATGGAATCTAAGATCTAGAGAAATAGACATCCCTATCAACCCACGTGCTTGATATTGCCTATTTTCCCATTTAGCTGCCTTATCTTCATCTTTCGGTTTGGTTTTTTGGCCTGAGGCTATTCTGTAAATACCTTTACTTCTAAGTAAATCCACAATGTAGGACCACCATTGGAAGTAGTTGATGCTGTCAAGAATAACTTGGCATGGACTTTCCATTTTAACCAAAACTGAAGCTATATATGCCGAAACTAAGTGTTCCAATGGAAAGATCTCGAAAAATTAGGCTGGTTAAAAAAAACCTCTCTGAAAACGGTTTCTGGTTGAAGAAGTTATGGCTTTTTGAAGAAAGTTGATGAAGGCGCTGACGAAGTGCGGGAATGTGCGGAAATGAAAAAAAAAACGCCCCTTTTCCAACAAAAAGGAGATTTGAACCCAAGACCTCTACTCTCATAAATTAGCTTTGAACCAAGTGAGTTAAACAAAAAGTTTGAGAGAGAGAGGGGGGGGGCCTGAACCGAGGGTGCTACAAGTGGATCTGCATTCAACTGAACATTATGTTCAATTGATGCCTCCATCTGTAAATCCAAATCAAGATCATCATCAGAATCAAACTCTACTGGATGACTCTCCACTACCCAATCTAATGTTGGATCAATATCTTCCAAGACAATGGGATCTGAATCAAGTCTTTTGTTTAGCAATTAGTTGCATCTGAGCCAGAGGTTGTATTGGACATAGACTAGATCATTTAACTGGTTTTTATCCAAACGGTTTCTCTTCTTCGTGTGAATCCTCTCAAAGTAGACCAATTGCGCTCACACCCAGTAGCACTGCAAGTTTGACTCAAAATACAAATTGCAAACTTTTGCAATTGAGGATAATGGCTACCAAAAGCCTGCCACCATTGTGCTACAAAAAACATAGTAGTGTAAAGAGTTAGCTCAACAAATTATATCCAACAATCAACTTTCAAATTATAAACAATTTAACAAAATAAGAATTTGAAAATTGAAACTTTTTGTTTACCTGGCTCACCTGCTTCCCTTGCAATCTTTGCTAGGTTCTTGCCAAAGGTACCTCTGGCTTTGCTGAAACAAGTGACATGTTGGTGTATCTCCAGTGAATCACTCTGCAATGGGGTCATGTGGCCAATGCAATCAATCAATCAATCTCTAACCTCCCCACCCAAAGCTCGTGCCTCCAGAGCTTTATAATGATACCTTGGGTTCAAAAAATACCCAACTGCATGTATAGGGCGATGGAGTTGATTGTTCCATTTTTCATCAATGATTGCCCAAATGGGCCCATACTTAGCCACTCTATCCTTGTATGCCCTCTTTATTTGCTCCTTTGCTTAAACATAGCCTGATAAATGAAGCCCATAGCCAATCTTTCCCCATCCACCAACCGCAACACCTTAACCAATGGCTTAGCAACCTTCACAATCTTTGTTGCCTTTTTCCAAAATATTTCTTCATTAACTTTCTTTTTCAAATCTTTGCCATCCTATTTGTTAGACCACTAGCTTTGATTCCATTCATCATTGGAAAACATATTTTGCAAGTTTCTATGTTGGGAAAGCATAGATTGCAATGTCAAAAAATGAGTTGCAAATCTAGTGATGGCAGGCCTAATAATATCTTTGCCCCCTGTGCGTCTCCTCATCAGACTCAAAATCCATGAATGATTGTGGATACATTTTGTTATGCTTTTGGCGTGATCTACAGTGTTCCTGACCCAATCTAATTTGCCAATATCCTCAAGCATGAGGTCTATACAATGTGCAGCACATGAGGTCCAAAAGATGGTTGTGTTTTTCCTCTAACAGCTTACCAGCAAGAACACAGTTAGAGGCATTATCTATGATGACTTGAGCAACATTAGCCAACCCCACCTCCTCAACAACTGCATCCATTAGTTGAAACAACAATTGTCCATCTTTCACCCTATCAGATGCATCAACTAATTTTAGAAACACGGTTCCCTGTGGGCAAAAGATAAGAAAGTTTATGATGGTACGGTTCCTTTGATCAATCCATCCATCTGACATGATGGTACATCCTGTTTTTGCCCATGAGTTATTGAAATCTTTCAAATACTCATCAATGGAGAAAATTTCTTTTTGCAAACGAGACTCCCTTAACTCATGCATAGTAGGGTCTTTGAAGCCCTTTCCAGCAGCAAATATGGCATCAAACATAGGCTCATAACATGGTGAACGGGAAGCATTGAAGGGGATATCAACATCATACCACCATCTAGATATGTCATCATAAGCAGTCTCCCTCAATTCTTTCTTCCAATGGTCATCTAAAGTGGGCTGCAAAGTTCTAATAGCTTGAGGACCATGTGCATCTGATGGAGAGGAGGGTGTGACAGTGAAATAATTTTTGATATTCATATCACCCTTCTTTTTCATTTTACCCTTACCCTTTTTTTCTTGCATGGACTCCATAGAGGGAGGAACATAGCGGAAGGGGTTCGATGCATCAGTACAAGGGATAGAAGAAGAGCCCTCAAAATCAAAATGGGGGTTGGTAGCCATCATTTGTTGTAAACTCCTCTTCCTCCCAATTTCAGCCTCTATTTTTTTGCCTAGCTTTTTCTTCCTGAAACTTCTCAAAGCTATTTAACAACTCCTTCCTAATCTCCCCAATTTGTGGTAATTCACATCAAGTAATTTGGCCTCTAATTCCTGCCAAGTATTGTTTCAGCCTATGAATGCCCCCAGGACCCTCCTTAATTTTTCTATGGCAATGCATTTGATTATTTCAGTATATGCCCAAGCAGCATGTTCCACCACTCAAGAGAACACAAATTCCCTCAAACTTTGATTGCATGGTTGATCCTAAAGGCACCAATGCAAATAATGTAATGGCTCAATTGTCCCCATATGATGTCACACTCCTCATCAAGGGGACCAATTTGTCTAACAATATCATATAACCAGCCTGAACCTCTATATCTTGGTGCGGCTGTTTCTTGGTCCTCTAGACAAATATGATTCTACAATTTGGCATCTCTAGGCTCAATTGTCTTTTTATGGTGCCAAACTCTTCATCAAGGACCAATTTGTCTAATGATTTCATATAACCAGCCTGAACCTCTGGATCTTGGTGTGGTTTCTTCTTGGTCCCCCCCCCACCAAGTTTGTAATGTTCCCTCTTTGAAATTCCTCCAAATGCCCACTTTGTTATTAGAGTTTATAGAATTTTCCAGTTAATTTTCCGTCATACAGTTTGATGGGGCACTGCTGTAGGTGGAGATTTGTTTGAGCTTTGGTTCAATGAGTATACAATGACCAAAGAACACTCAAAGGTTATTTTAAAGCAACATTTTCCATTCAGAATTAAATAAGTGCTGAAAGTGACTTCCTTGAGTTTTGTGACTTGTCTCAATTAAACATATACAGGGATCTCATATGCTAAATGAGTTTTCAAAATGCATAGATCGTGCCAACTCACTTGAGGGAAATGCTTCAAATCAGCTGATACCCTTTCGCATAAATTAAGAAGTGAAATACATACAACTGATAATTTTATGAGTGGAACAAAATAGCCAAACAGTGAAGAAGAAGTGGACTGAGGGTGACTTACATGCTTCAAGATTTATATCAGCATACCAGAATAACTTATAGTGACTATAAAAGCACTCATATATCATTTCCAGGTAGGAGGATGTACTCAGAAATTTTATTACAGGTGCAGCAGTCATCTGCTCCAGCGAATGATGCAACTCGTAGTCTTCTTCACCAGGTGTAGCTCGTCCTTGTGACAGATTTTTTGCTGCTCCCTTTAACCAGCAATTCATCCTTCTCTAAGGAGCCTAGGTCTTGGCCTCAGCACTGATAAATCAGCTGCACTAAAGGTTGGGCATTGTAGTCCCTTCAACTAGCCAAATAAATCAACTCGTGGCTCCCTTCAGCCCGTGGAATTTGGTCTCATAAGGGTGGCAAACCACATTTCTATGCAGCAGAACTTTCCAGAAAAATGACTCACAAAAAGGGATGTAACTCAACCTCCAACAGGAGATGAAACTCACCCCTTCAACACAGATTAATCTCAGGCTTCCATATGTGGCTCAATCTCTGTCAAATGCGATGAATGCGGCCTGGGAAGTGCTACAGAACTCAGCCATTAGGAAACATATAAGATGGCACCTCCACTCAGTTAAACTCATCCCTCTTTTCTCAGCAAATCAAACTCTAGAGTTTTGTGATGGTGTTTGGCCCCTCTAGTTACAAATGATTCAACCTCCACAATACTTGTGCAACCAACTCGGTCCTCCTATACACTTAATGAACATGTCCTTTGGCACTAGCAAAAGAGAAATTCTGGAAATGCAATTGAATCTTTGGCACCTTGTGTTGACTGGCAATTGAGGCCCTGTCCAACTATTGTTCCTGCAATAAACACAGATGGAAGATCTGAAATGATCTTCCCCAAGAGCTAGCTAGGGTGGCACTCAAAGTCCATCAAAATCAGCTTGAGTTTCGCTCGAAATTCTTGAAACTCGCTTGAGTTTCTTGTTTCTAAATCAAGAGATAGATAGGAATAGAATGAATTGTCATTGAGCTCTTTCTCCTTTTATCATTATTCATGGAGTCTCCCCTTAGCTTCTAGATTCTCCCTTTTTCCTTATTATTTTATTGGTGGGGGCGATTTTCCACTTTTTGCCGCCATTTGAATAAAATAATAATTTGCCACCATTCCAAAATAATAATTGCCTCCCTTATCCAATAAAACATTATTTTGCCGCCATTCCATTGAAATAATGATTTGCCTTTCTCCTCCAATAAGATATTATTTTGCTGCCATCTCACTAAAATAATAATTTCTCCCTTCTCTCACAAAATAATATTTTCCCTTTTTTAATATTATCCAAAAAATTTGCAAAATTCCTAAGTGATTTTTGCATGCACGAAATGGGAACATCACAGTCTTCCCCGCCAAAAATTGCAATATCACCATGTGTTGTTGCTCCAGGGTCCCAAATGCACCACTAAAATACTCCTCTATGTAGCACCACCATCAAATGAATAAATCCAATGACACCAGGGTCCCAAACCATCCTGACCCCTGTGAAGCCTCCTACGCTCCACTCACTATCCCATACGGTAAAGTTGCCAGAAGCCCTATGTATATCTACAATAAGTAGAACACCCTGGCAATGTGAAATCCTAAGCAAACCCTCAAGAAGTTGCCCTCCTGAGTACTCGATCTCGTGCACTTCAAGAGTAAACTCCTGAAGATGCATTCCAATCCATGTGGAGATGAACCATGGTCTACATGTGGTCCCCTTGATCTCCTCCTGCTGGACACCCTACCATACTGGTGGAGTCCCCCATGTCATCAGCATCTCACTAAGGCCCAATGGAAGATAAGAGACCTTCCTCTGTAGAAACAAGCTCATCCCTAAGGGTAGTTGAACTACCAAATCATGTGATGCTTGGATCCCTTGCTGATCTCAAAAGGGTGCCACCATGTTGTCACTAGGCCACTTTGAGCATGATTGTCTGCCCATCGTGCGCTAGGTGTAATCTCCTCTATTGGAACCTAATGGAAAAAAATCTATGGAGTCCCAACACATTTGGCCCAAGCATCTCCAAGATGTCAAAGCCTACCCATCCAATACTAGCTATGACATGAAGCAGTAAGAAGGAAAAGCAGCCTTGCCATGGAACAAAGGCCTTAGCACTGGCCCCATATGTCAAACCAAGATTAGACCACCCCCAAGCCTACACCTACCAACTCGCACCCTAACCATATGCCACAGATAGGAAGCCTCTCTCCTAATGCATTATGTCTCGTCCAATTGTCTCAGATGAAGCCCCCAAGTCCTGTTGCTCGTGATGAGAGCATCTAGAGACAATACCCAAGTCCCCTATATTAGTGCACCATGTTGGGGACTGATAAATGTATGGGTTCCAATGGGCATATCCAAGTACTCATATGGAATCTCACAGTCAGCCCTGTGACCAACCCTCCCTCCAAACCTGGGAGTGCAATACCCAAAGGTATGTCAATTGCCCCTCTCAGGAGATCTCTCAAGAGGCAACACTCCAACAACCTGTTGTGCATCATCGTACTCTGTTGTACAAAAATACATACCCCCGCACTCCTCTACATAGCACTGAACTCTGTGTCACAACTCCATGCACCATTGGATACCAACGCTCACTGTCGTACCACCCCATGCCCTCTAGCATCCCACATGCACCAATGCATCCACCACTCTGCTATTAAACCCTCCATGATGTGGGGCTACATCTCCCCATCTGCCCTGACAGACCTAAGTGGCCTGACTCCTCACTTGCCAACAGGAATGAATCTATTGTGCCTATCCTCAATAGCTCTGGTGTCCAATATACTAATGGGAGAGCACTGTCTCCATGTAATGCTTTGTCTGGTTTCCTGTCAAATCCACCTCCTACCAGCTCCTACCAGAGTAGGCTCATCACCCTGTGACCCCATGTATAGTCAATATGCCAAGACAACTCATGAAATCTGCCTGCTCTGTATGTTTTCACCTATTCCCAACTCTCTCTGTTTAAGCTCTCTCCTAGTTAATCTAAGGGGGGTGGTCCCTACAGATAAAACTAAAGGAAAACTTGTTAAGGATAACAAGGCCTAGGATATAAAGGGAAAGGCAGTCATCATTCAATATAACCTGAATATAGATTACTTAGCAATTATGAATGTTAATGAGCATGTACATGTTAACGAGATAGATACAATGTAATCAACAAGACATCCAGCAAGATAAAATATGAGAGACCAGTACCTTTGCTCCAAGATAAATTATGATACTTGCAAATGAAATGATCTTTCAAGCTACAAGAATAGCAATGTTGCAGGACAAGCATTAACAAAATGATATCACAATAGATCAAGTACAAAATTGAGATATGAGCAATAGAAAGACTTGCAAGATAAATAGAGCTTATACTTGTAGTTTTAAGAGAGATGCTCCAATAAGATAAAATGATATCAAAGGACAATGAGCACATAATTGAGATGACAAGTATAAGAACATTAATAAAGCAATGCACGCAACTAAAATGAAATGCTTACAACTCAACTTGCACAATATCCAACTGCAAAGTGATACAATGTTATGCGAGTGTGTGATGTAAAGTGTTCTTGGTAAATTTTAATTATATGCCTAATCTATGTTTGACTTCCCCTCAATTTCTCAAAACTTGGTAAATAGTGAGGTGAATTGCAAGAAGGCTAGGATGAGGAGGCACTTAGTCCATCATTAACGATACCCACCAAGACTTCAAGACAACCCATGTTCCTTCATTTCCTACAAAGGCTCAACCACAAGAGAACTACAAGGTCACATGTTTTAACCTTTGTTCAAGACTCAAGTTTATCAAATTGAATGAAAGTTAGGCAAGTATCCTAAAATTTCTATCAACCAAGCTTAGGCTTGGGTGTAAATTTTAGAAGATGCAAAACTAAATCTATAACGCAAATTAGAGGAGGAGATCTAAAACAAGTGCTTCAATGAGATTAATGATTGAATAAAATGCTTCAAGGGTGAAATGTTTTAAATATGTCACTAGAAAAATACCACTTCACTTGAATGATCTAATAAAAACATGTGCATTAAGATCAATGAAGAAAATATAAACTACACAATGAGGCACAAGTAAATGAGATCAGGATGTCCAAAACGAAAAATACCAATCATATTTCAAAGTTAGAGAGACTACTTTTAAATAAGAAATGCAAGTGAGATCAAGACAATAGCAACTTAAACGCAAGTAAGATCAAGCAGTGAAACAAGTGATTAGAAAATTAGAAGCTAGATCTACTTATATTCCTTGGGAGTCGGTTGGTTCAACCAAAAACATTCCCAAATGCCCAAGATCTGATTCATAAAATGGACATCTACACACTCCAAATAAAATTTGTTAGATCATAAGGAGCTAGATAACACAATGAAGAAAAAAATTAGGGGTTCAACCAAAAACCCACTACCGCTTCTAAATCTAGAGTGCTTCTCTAAACTCAAGTACTAATGTAAGATACCTTACAAACAATAAATCAACAAATGGCAAGTGAAATAACAAAACTTCAATTATTACCAGTAGAGCATTAAGAACAAAAATCAGAAATTGTTTACCATCGAAATCAAAAGAGGAACACCACCGTGAATTAACCCCCAAAGACACCTTTATATTCAGAAAAATATTGAATACAGAGCTTCACTTAGCCAGTAGCTTGATTACAATGATCTTAGATAAGATCAGATCTTACAATGAGGAGCCAAGAGCTCAATTTATAGAAAATATGAGAGAAGCTTCCCTCCAAGTGAAATGGCTAGCTTCCTTGAGTAAACAACTAGGTCATGTTGAGATATCTAGGGGCAACTAGATTAGGTGATTTCTCTTCTTTCAATAACTGCTTGTGATGTATTTTTACTTAACTTGATTAGCTTCTTTCACTTGATTATTATTAGTGTTCTTATCATCAAGCAACTATCAAACAATGAAAGAACAAAGAGACAAGAGGACACAAGATATAGGCTATCAACCACAGCCAAAACCTCTCCTCTTGAGAGGAAAACCCACAAGAACTCTTCTCTTCTTATAGAACTTCAAATAAGACAAACCTAGAAGCACTCAATGGGTGCTTGACCTACAAATAAATTTACCTTGAACATGAAACCCATGCATCAAGAATGACAATACTAAATTTCTTTTCTTTTTAATATCAAATACATAAAATCATGTTTACAATAGACATTATGAAGACCGAACCTGGTTACACATTTCAACACTCCCTCTTAATTAGGGAGGTATTCATATACATGGTGCTTGGACATTCTCATACTGAATAATTCTCATAAAAAGAGTCAGATTGGTAAGCCATCTTATAAGTTATTAAATCAACTTATCTAATTATATTTTATCATACCAACCAGCATTGTCACATAGCAAGGCCTTGACTAACAACTCTATCTCTCCACAAGGTCATAACACAATGTTGGTGAAGCAATGATTGATAAACATCGTCATCATTCACATACCCCATCCAGATGTTCACAAGGTATGTCCTTTTAGGACAATTCATGTCTTGGATTAACACATCCTCAAGGAATTTCCTCTTCTACTAATCTTGCCTATTGGATGCCCTACTACATCCTCAAAGAGTATCGAAATTAATCTCAGATGCTTACCCAATCCTCCATTCTTTCTCCATAACATGAAGACAAGAATGATGTGTCTATCTCTCCCTGTCAACTAGAGAAGATATACTCATTCCTATAAAAGGAATATACCAAAGCTCCCTCTTACCTAGGGACATGTTATCTACAATAGTTATCTCCTCTTTGGTGGAGATCATGATACTATCAACTGTTTGTAGGCATCCTTTCGATGTCATGAACTTCATCTTCTTCATTATGGAGCCTTTTTCATCATAACTTATTCGTAGGGCTTTGGCCATCCTTCTCCATCACTTCTCTTCAACGAACCATAGGGTTGAAAACTTGAACCAAAAGTCATGTCATCCTTCTCCTCATTGGAAAGTGATCTTCTAGTCCACATCTTGCTTTTCTTCATACAACTTCCTCTTCCAAGTCATGTTCCTTTCAAAATATTTCATCCAATCACATGAGTACTAGTTGTAGGTGACATCTACAACTCTCTTTCGGTAGCCCTGTTTCAACCCAACCAGATGATTTCTCAAAAATCAAAATGAATAGTAAATCACATTAATCTTTATATGATGGCCTTTCATCATGACATCAGCTTCTTGCAACATCAACATCCTGCACATGTATGAATCCATCTTCAATTCATTCATTACCAAGATTCTTCTTTTGCAGTATACATATCGGGGTCTTGATGTCTTCTTCTTCCATGGAGATGTCATAGCTAATTCTTCTAGTTATCGGATGTTGATTACTTATCTTTACCTTACATGACAATAGTTGTATCTTCACGAACTCTTCTTTCTTTCTTCGTGTATTGCTTCGCCAGGAGCTTCTATACATAGTTCCTTCATCATAGGAACCATGCTTGTCAACCACCTTATATTCCATATGAGGTCATATTATGTTGATTTCATCTTATCAATATGAAAAAGAGTTCAATGCATATTATCTACATGCCTTCATTCTAATGGAAGAGATCCTCCTTCTTCGATCATGCTCATGGGATAGAACATCCAACCATTCTATCTACAACCATATGATGAAATGACTTTATTTATCAAATATATATACATACCTATTACACAGAATTTCACGATTGTGAACAAAGGTGAATTCCCTAGATCTAGTAGTCTGATCTAAAACAACAGAAGACAAAAAACATGAAGCATGGGAAAGAAGCCTACCTGGAATCAGAAGCAAGCCTTTCTTTCCTCCTCACCTGTAAGCTCTCATTGTAGCTCCAAGTGTTATAATTAGAACTTGCACGGACGACTAAGACAAGCAAAGAATCCACAACATCCATGTAGCATAATCTAAAGTCTCTATCCAATGAATCAGCATGGCATTGAAATACATGAGTGCAAATATAACACAACAAATATAGGAAAACAAGATACTCTCTGTATTAATAGAAATAGGAGGGAGTTTACAACCATAAATAGTATTTGACTTTGTAGATGTCTCCCCAAGTTGACTTGTCCTTCCTTGTCACAAAGCACACCTCATTATCAACCCTAATGCATGAATATGATGGCTCATTTACATTCAAGGCAGCAGCATAAGGGCACTATCAATCTCCAAAAGCCAACCCTGATACTATGGATGGCAGTAAATTTATAGGAGAAGGATGGTAGTTTAAAATTTATCATTATGGGCTTGAGATCCACATATGATGGGAGGATGAGCTCAAGGGATAAGAGGTGAAGTCTCTAAGGTAGGATCAGATAGGATTCGAGCTCTTATCCATGGTAAATAGTTAAAACAACTCTTGGAAGATTCTAGCAGAGGAAGCTTCGGAATTCTTTTTCACTTTCACGAATTTCTAGAATCAGCACACCTACATAAGGGAGGAACAAGTGCTGACCAATGCTTGTACAAAAGGCAGTAACCAGCATTGAACGCAGGTGGCTAAAGTGACAGGGTGCGTTGGGGCTAAAAACGTTGATTTTGAGGAATTAATCCTAAAAACTCTGACTTTTTGGAAAGGTCATGCTTAGGGCTTTGTGGAGGGATGATGACAACGTGTTTACGAATGTTGTTTGATCCGATTTGTAGGCCTATTGACCAGATGTGACAAAATGGCCTCTAACAATACCTCTTCCTTCTTTTGGTCATCTAGACTTCCTTTGGAAGCTTCCTTTCCTTGTTTGAAGATGAAAGTACTTCAACTAACTTGACATGATGTACTTATTTTTCATCATACTATCATCTTTTTAACCTGTAGATCCCACATAATGTGGAATGTAGACCATTTGCGAGACACTTGCTTCTTGTTAAGTAGAGGTGAATCTTCTAACAAAGATCTTAATGATCCTCATTCTGCAAATGCTCCTCTCTAATGATGATGATGTATGATGATCTCTTTCATTATCTTCTATCTCGCTAGATGACTTTCTCCAACCATATAAATTGAGACTTCGGTTGTCCTTCTATGCTTTTAATGAAGAGGCCATGAGTTACTTTCTTTCTATCATGATGACTGCTATAACCATGTAGACTTTCTACTTTACCTATCCTTCCATGCTTCTATGATGATGTCATCTCTATTTTGCTATAATGCATCCTATCATACTTGTGATGCTTTTTATTCTTTTTTATCACTGAAAAGAACTAAGTGAAGGAGATTATCTTAGTCGTGGTAGAGATCTTTCACTTCCTCCTTTCATTTCTTCTATTTTTATTCTTCTACTTCTTCGGTAACATGGACTTCATTTCTTTCGTGTCTTTTCTTGTTGTCCTTCTTGAGTTTGGGACAATTCCTTTTAAAGTGCCCATATTCATTACACTCATAGCATTGTATCTTTGACATATCGATCTTCTTTTCCTGAGGATCAAACTTTCCAAACATTCCTTTTCTCCTGGCCATGGCAGCACATGCTTGAACGTGTTCATTTAATCCAACATCACTTTTTGCCTTAAACCTAGTTTCTTCAATTTTACATAATGACCAAAGTTCACTGAATGGAGTGGCTTCCTTCTTTCCATAAATACTTGATACTAAGTTGCCACATTAATCAGGTAGTGCATTGAGCACAACAGTGGTCATTTCTTTATCAAACATTATTTCTCCTAGTTCTTGTAGTCGATCTCTTATTTGTGACACCTTCATAAGGTATGAAGCTATCCCTTCTTCCTTAGAAACCTTCATTTTGTATAATTCAGTTCTCAATCATATGACTTCTCCCGCAGTGCTTACAGAAAACAATTCCACCATCTTTTCATAGATATATTTCCATTTCTCCAACTTTGCTACATAAGGGATGGGTTAATCCTTGATTGATTCAATGAGGATTCTTAGATCCCTTATGTCCCCTTTCATATACTTCAATAGAGCTTGAGCTTGTTCTTGAGATGGTTTGGAGATTGAACCCTTAACATATTCAATAACTTCATTCTCTATGAGGATCAAATCTATCCTCTTTTTCCATGCAAGGAAATTTCATGATCCAACCAATTTGTTGCTTTCCTTGCAAAATGAAGTTGTTTTGATGGTAGATTTAAACATAGATATAAAGATACTTACTTGTCAGGTGAAGATGCTCCTAGATGACGATATCTTCAACTTCATCCCTTCTTGATGATGATGATACTTGAAGATGTCTTCTTTCTTCAAAGTAGACAATACTTCTTTTCTAGATGATATGCTTGATATGTGATCCTTTTTCAAAGGAAGGGAGATCACCTTGATTTCTTTGATGATGATGGCAATGTTTCTTATTGCTTCTACTGGATGTAGAAATGTAGAATATGGAGACTTCAAGATGCTTCAAAAGTGTAGTCCTCCCTTTGAGTGGAGGTAGGGTCCTTGAGCTCTTCTTCTCCTCGTGATGATGTGATCCTTGAGATGAGTGCTCCTCCTTGATGCTTGGCCCTTATGTATCCTTATTCAATGATGTTATCTTCAAGTTGCCTTTCCCTGTTGTATTCACTTTAGCTATGATACCATGTTACGAAATCTAGGGGTAGCTAGATTAGGTGATTTCTCTTCTTTTTTATAATTGCTTGTGATGTATTTTTACTTAACTTGATTAGTTTCTTCCTTCACTTGATTATTATTAGTGTTCTTATCATCAAACAACTATCAAAGAATGAAAGAACAATGAGACAAGAGGACACAAGATATAGGCTATCAGCCAGGGCCAAAACCTCTCCTCTTGAGAGGAAAACCCACAAGAACTCTTCTCTTCTTATAGAACTTCAAATGACGAATCCAAGACCTAGGACCCTTGTCAAAGATCCCTCCAAGACCAAGTCAATCTTTCCTCCTTGATGAGTTTTTCTTCAACAACTTCTTCAGCAACTTCAACCCCGATAGTTTCTTTTGCAAAAACCCTAGTTCTTGAACCTGTGGGAAAAGATGGTGATTTCTTCCTTCTTTCTCCTTCTCTTGAATTGGTTCTTTCTTCTATGGAACTTAGCTTGCAAAGTATGCCCTAACTCGACTTCATTTAGCAAGTCTGCAATTCGGTGAAGTTGTTGCAATAAGTGCCCTAATTCTCTCACACGTGTGAAGGATAATAGCTCAAAGACGGTCCAAAAACTTCGCTTTCTCCTTCTTCTTCCTTGTTAGGTATTATGCTTCCTTTTTTGTCTTCTTATCCTCCTAGATCGAACTTCTTAAGAGTTGGATGGATAATCTTCAAGTGAGGTCGAAGTCTCTTATATATAGACTTCTTTCTAGGTCAAATTGTTGTCTATAGGCCAACTTGTCCACTCATGAAGGCCAACTTGTTCTTTTGATGATGACAAGGTCCTGGAGGGTCTATATGACACTTTTGACTTTACATAAAAAAAATTTACAAGATACAACATGCCTAAAGGGATCTTACATGTATGACAATGACTCTTTTGACTTCATAATTCTATGACAAACCTAGAAGCCCTTAATCGGTGCTTGACCTACAAATAAATTTATCTTTAACATGAAACCCATGCATCAAGAATGACAATAATAATTTTTTTTTCTTTCTAATATCAAATATATAAAATCATGTTGACAATAGACATTATGAAGACCGAACCTAGTTACACATTTCAACAAGTCCAAGGCTTGATCCATGGCAAATAAATTGTGTCCCTTAATGAATCTCGTGGATCTTGAGGAAGGAATTTGTTGCCTTGAAGGAGCTAAATTGACCATGAATTTGATCCCAGAGTCGTTTGGAGTCTAGACAACTAAAATATTTTTCTCAAATTTTCTCCTTGAGAATCTCTCATTCAAGATAACCATCATGGACCATTCTTCATAGATTATCGAATTTTTTCCTAGACCATTTCATTTTTCAAAATGGAATTCCCACAAATTTTTGACTTGACTTTAATATTTGGGAATTTACATTCGCTAATTTTCTTAGGGCTATATTGTTCTTTGCTATTGATAATTGCATTTTTATACTTTCGTCATTTATATGCATTCACCCCATAACACCATCACATCATTAGCAATTAGTAGAAAGAACAACATCATCAATAATGCAACGGAACAATAAAAGGAACATCAGAAGAAAAGCATGCACAAATAGAGACAAGAATTTGATCAGAGAGAAGGGCAAAACCCCACAAGGGAGAAAACCCAAAATTTAATTATTTTTCTTCTATTAGATATTCATCAATTGTTCAGCTGAGATACAAAGTACATCCATAGAGAAATACATCATACATATCTCGCCTCCTAGGGCCAATTCCAGTCAGTTAACAACTTCGATTGTGAACTGACTTCTAATAACAAAATAAGTCCAAGAATGGGTCTGCCATATCACTACATGAAACTATATCCATGTATCAGCATCATCATAGGATTACAATTGCTATCCAACTTCATTATTATCTTATAAGGTCACTACCACATGAATTATATAATTAATGGCCCTTGTTTCATGGGATATCAATGTAATATGTCTGTATAAGATCACTATCCATTGTATCATGAAAGATGTTTGTCTTATGCGAGTCAAGATATCTTGTCTCCATTATTTCATTGCGGGCCATATACCTCAGATTCCTCATTTGAGAAACTGTAACCATTAGAGATTCGAGAATCCTTAGAATAATCTAAGCCATCTGAAGTTGTAGACTAAGCGAAGTTTCAAAGAGATCAGAATTTTTCATACCCAAGAGACTAACATGATTGGGTATTTATAGTAGATCGCGAGATTGAAGGGACACGTCGATTGGAGGAGTGATCCAACTTGAGGCCGACATTGACCAATTTCAGATTCTTTTTACTAAATTATTTAAAATAATATTTTGTAACCAAATGTGGGCTAGGGAATTTCTCCCTAGCTGCCCAAAATTAACATTCCCTCTCAGCGAGGGAGGAATTTCCATCAACATCAAAAGCCTCATCTAGGATGTCTCATCATAGCATCATTGTGACGTATCTCGAGTGAACATATCTCAATAACATAAGGAAGACATATAGTTGAATCATCGATAAGACCCATCTCATATCATCTCATAAAAGAAGAGGAATCCAAAACCAATGGTAGGGAAGATCAACCCTCCAAAAGATCAACCCTCCAAACCATACCTGTCTTTATGACTTTTATCTTAGCTATATCAACAAAACATCCATCTCATCACATCTCGTCTCAATTTACTTTGATCATCAACTGAACAATCTCAATCCAATAGAAGAATAAGAATCATGATAGGGGAGCTCCAGCTACCACCTTAGATCAACTCAATCATCATAACCATCATCATCATAAAGTCATATCTCATCTCAGCTCATTCCTGCCCATCTTCAACTATAGAACAATCTCAAACTTAAAGAGGAAAAATCTGACATCATGGGGGAGCTCCAGCTACTACCCTCTAGCCAATGACAATAGGCAAGATCCATATACCAGACAAGGATCATATCCATCATGTTGTTAGATTAGCAGGCGAGACCAAACTTGCCATAGAAGGTAATGACCACATCCATCCTATCGTCCAGTGACAATGGGCAAGATCCATCTACAAGCAAGGATCAAATCCATCATGTTGTTTAGTCAACAAGCGAGATCAAACTTGCCATATAGGGTAGTGATGACAACCATCCCAATGTCTGATGATCTTCCCACGTTGACCCTCAAGAGTCAAGTGGTATAACACTTGCATCCTAAATACTTGAGCGAGATACCACTTGCCATGCAAGGATCACACCATCTCAAGTCATCTCAACCCATTGGCCAGATTGGGAGGTAATCCCAACAAGCCCCATTTGTGGGTAGGATGCATACTGGGGTATACTTTGTCTAATCATCATAGGGGGAGATACCCAACTTGTCACAAATGACGAGGATCACACACACCCTATAGTGACAAAAGGTGAGATACTACTTACCACAAAGGGTAAGGATCACAACCATCCTATTGTCCAGAGATCCCTCAACCTTAAGAGACCTTAATGCTCCATTCCCTCCTTGGGAGCTCAAATAAGGAGGAAGACTTATGCTCAGTGTTCTCGATCAGTCGGGACCCTTACCCAAGACTCAAGAGGGTCACATCCATCAATCCAAGTTGCTCTCTGAAGATCAAAAACATATCATAGTGCTCATATCCGGCACAAGCTCAAACATCTCACTAAAGAGTTCAATCACGCTGCCTTATGCAGTTCTTTAGAGTAGCAGTTTTTTGTTCATACAAGACATCAAATCAAATAATATGTTATAGAAAATGCATGTCATAAAGAAACGAATACCATATTCATCCTTTATCCCTCTTACACAGGGAGGTAGCAATCCAAGCCTAAGCTTGTCTCATACAACAGCATTATTTTAATCCATGAAGATATCTTTGTCCTAGCTATATATGTCTAGGCTTTATCTAGCTCGGGTGCATGCTTGCAACACAAGGATCCATCTGGGATCCTACAAATATAGCAACAATAATTCATCAATTCAATCATGATTTTGACAAAATATTCCTTCACAAGAAGTGGATCTTGAAACTGCTTGGGGTAAACCAGTCTTGTCAGCAATGAACTATTAGCACATAAAATTAATTAATAGAGACATATCTTTAACAACATCAAATGATGATCAATCGAAGTTCAGAAAACTTGTTTTAATCTGCAATCATGGGTCTCCTATTCATCCACCTCAAAACCTTTGAGGTAGCCTCAATTTGACAGTTATTACACAAATAATAATAGGTGTTGGGATTTCATCGAGGGGTTCTCTCTGAATGGGAAGGCTTCTTCAATCATCATCAATGCATCAAGATCATTGATTATTCATAACAATATTTGATCATACAAGATTGTCATATATTAGATCACAGAGACAAATTATATGAACTATTAGCACATAAAATTAATTAACAGAGACATATCTTTAACAACATCAAATGATGATCAATTGAAGTTCAGAAAACTTGTTTTAATCTACAATCATGGGTCTCCTATTCATCCACCTCAAAACGTTTGAGGTAGCCTCAATTTGGCAGTTATTACACAAATAATAATAGGTGTTGGGATTTCATCAAGGGGCTCTCGTTGAATGGGAAGGCTTCTTCAGTGATCATCAATGCATCAAGATCATTGATTATTCATAACAATATTTGATCATACAAGATTGTCATATATCAGATCACAGAGACAAATTATATCATCTTCTCAAATATCTATCACTGGCATGACAAGTCATCATCAGCGATTCAATTTGGCTTCACTATCATACATGTCAACAATGATTCATCAAGGGTTAGTGCCATATAATGAGGATAGCTGACAAATGTACCTCCATACCTCAAGGGTCATGGTCACAAATTCACATCTCTATTACATTATACAATCATTTTCATCAAGGTCTAACATCATCAAGTCAAGGCATCCATTTTGTCATATTGTCAAATTTACTATGTTGTTAAGTCAATGTCTTATCAAGATCAACAAGAAGATAGTCAATAGATCCTAAGTATCAATCTTACTACCACACTATTACCATACTCGTTACATGCACTGTCAACAGTATCAAGTTAGTGTATATCAAAGTCAAGATCAAATGTCAAGGGAATTATAAAGTGCCCCAGTATATCATATGTATTGAGAATCAAACTTACTCACATATGTGCTCAAGGTGATATTCTTGTCATACCTCAAGGCTTAACTTATCATCTTGATATTGTAGCCAAATCAAAACAATTATGCTATATTGTACATACCTCATACTATTCAGATACCTTACTTGTAGCACTCGGCTAGCATATATATGTCTGTCCAAAATATTTTTCACTATCTCCCAGAATAAATTTGCATCAGGTTCCTTTTTCATGTTCTAGTTTCTTGTTCCAGCTCCAGCTTTTCTCTTCCTGCACTTTTCAGCATCTAGATGATCCTCAAGAAGGATTTGCTTATCACATCTTCATCAGAGAGTTAGAGGTATTCAAATACTCAAATACTCATGCAGGAAGGATAAGCAATAACTAAAACAATAAATCTAAACAGAAGCAATGTCATAAGTTTAGAAGTACTTATCTGTAAAGAGAGGTGACCAACTCCCTCTTGAACCAACCTTCAAGTGTCATTATTGTTTATCATCCATATGTCACTGCAGCCTTCGATGTTTTCGATTGTCTTTATCAACAACCATGCCCAATTAAGACTAGCCCATCTAGGGTTACATTGAACAACTTACTAATCATCATATCTGGGCCTTTCTTCCAAGAATACTTGAAGGCTTTCTTCCAAACCCTAACCTCATGTTATCCACCAAACCCTAATTTCTCTTGCTAGAACAGGGTTTCCTAGCGTTACCTTCAAACCCTAGCATTCTTTTAGGTCTCTGCCATCTTCACGAGCTTCCATCATCAGTGTCTTCACAGGGATGATCTGAATGGCTTTTCTTTAACCCAGTGCTAAAACCATGTTAATTTTCCTAGGGCTATATTGTTCTTTGTTGCTGATAATTGCATTTTTATACTTTTTATCATTTATATGCATTCACCCCATAACATCATCACGTCATTAGCAATTATGTAGAAAGAAAAATATCATCAATATTGCAACAAAACAATAGGAACATCAGAAGAAAAGCATGCACAAATAGAGACACTAGGATTTGGTCGGAGACCAGGGCAAAACCCCACAACGGAGAAAATCCGGAATTCAATTCTTCTTCTTCTACTAGATATTCATCAATTGCTCAGCTGAGATACAAAGCACATCCATAAAGAAATACATCATTCGTATCTGGCCTCCTAGGGCCAATTCAAGTCAATTCACAACTTCGATTGTGAACTGACTTCCAATAATGGAATTAGTCCAAGAAGTGGTTTGCCATATCACTACATGAAACTATATCCATGTATCAACATCATCATAGGATTACGATCGTTGTCCAACTTCATTGTCATCATATAAGGTCACTGCCACACGAATAATTAATGTCCCCTGTTTCAGAGGATATCACTGGAATATGTATTGTAGAAGATCACTATCCATTGTATCATGAAAGATCTTTGTTCTATGCGAGTCAAGGTCTCTTGTCTCCATTATTTGATTGCAAGCCATATCCCTAGGCCATGCAAGCCATATACTTGTGCCATGCAAGCAGGCCATACACCTGGGCCATGCAAGAGGGCCATACACCTGGGCCATGCGAGTGAGCCATAAACCTAGGCCATGCAAGCGAACACCTGGGCCATGCGAGACACATACCTGGGCCATGCGAGCCATATACCTTATATCAATGTCAACCATATCGTTATGTGAATCAACCCAATGCGAGCTTAACCATTGTAGAGATGTGAGACTATAGACAGAGTATCAATAATATTCATACTGTGAGTCGATGTCAACTTAAATCGCATAGAACAAAGTCATGCATATTGTGTATTGACGCCAATCAAATTGCAGAGAACAAAGCCATACATTAATGTCCATATTGTAATGTGGATCAAATCAATGCGAGACAAACATAGCAAAAGTAACTCTAACAATACGAGATCATATCCAGCAAAGAGCGTAAGTATGTATCCAACACAAAGATGCGAGGCCAATATCCAAAGTGAGATCACAAAGGTGCAAGATAGAGTATCCAATGCAGGTATGCGAGACCATATAAGGTGCGAGAATATAATCCAGAACAGAGAGATGCCAAGCGAGAGTATAATCCAGAACAATGAATGTTAATGCGAGTGCTATAACATATATGAGAGTTTTGTACTTGTGCAAGACTCTGTGACCATAAGAGCAAGAGGTTGTGACCAAGAGCGAGAGACTGTAACCATAAGAGATGCGAGAATCCTCAAAATAATCTTAGCCATTTGAAGTTGCACACCAAGCGAAGTTTCGAGAGATCTGAATTTTTCATACCCAAGAGACTAACACGATTGGGTATTTAATGTTGACTGAGATCGAAGGGACACGTCGGTTGGAGTGAGCTAACTTGAGGCCGACCTTGACCAATTTCAAATCTTTTTATTAAATCACTTGAAATAATATTTCCTAATCAAATGTGGGCTAGAGAATTTTTCCCTAGCTGCCCAAAATTAACACCATCTTATTTTTTTATAATTCACTTGAAGAGAATTTTTATCTTTCTCTCATTTTATTTTCTAGCTAATTTCTCACTAATTATTTACCATTTTTTCCAGAAATTAGAAAATATGAAATTTGAGGGGTAAATACATATTTTTCCACCCTCAAAGTGTGTCTAGAAAGAAATTGCGGTGTTGAGGTCTAATTTTGAGTACTCACACCCCCTACAACTTCTATAGACATCACTTTTTACATTTTACATCAAATATTATATAAAAATCCACTTCAGCGAGAGAACCTTGACAATTAAAAACTGACCCCTAGATACAACCAGATTTTGCAAAACTTTAGACATGATTTAGTATGGTATTTTACATTGACTCTATACACTAGGACTCACCTAAGACTTTACCATCAAGCCTCACTCTAGTTTTGGGGGATATGTGGGAGAAAAACTTAACCAATTATTTAGTGTTGAGAAACAAAAATAATTAGCTAAGGAAAAAAATCTCCCTAAAGTGAAAACTCTTTAGCAAAATCCTAAGCTACCTAGATGTGTTACATGGCTTTATTTTCATCATACTAGAATCATTTTTTACAATGACCCTACAAGGATGCAGAATTTGGAATATAAAATGATGACCAGAATCTACATGATGTTGATGAAGTTCTGAAATTCTAACTGTTTTGAACATGATGGAAAGCTCTGAAATGTGCTCTAGCATGGATTCTTTGACACTTTATGTAGTCGACACTTGAGTGGTCAACAGAGAGAATCTAAGCATCCAGCGAGAATAGTTCCACACATGGGAGAGTCTAATGGGAGTGTCATGGTTCTGATTTGGCAAGGAGGCTACAGCATTCTCCCAAGGTCACTCCTTGAGCACTCCAACTGGAAACGCGATTTTTAAGACGAGGCACATCCCCAAGGTCACTCCCTATAAGCACTCCAGCTCAGAGCATGGTTCAAGGGCCATAGTGAGGGGAAGCTTTATGCCCATATTCTTTATGGGCTTTTGAAGACTTCGTTTTTGGAATGTGGAACTTGTTTCCTTTGTGGTCATTTAACATGCTACAAAATGTTAAATCTCCTAAATTTCAAATCTTAGAGAAATTAATAAAATATTCACTTTTCCTTTTACTACTTGTGTCTATTATCAAAATTTTGAGGGAGAAAGGAGTTTAAGCGAGACAAAATTAGCCACTATGAGAGGGGGAGCAGCTGTAATCATTCTCATTACCAAAAATGTGAATATTTATACCAACAGCCTTTTGGTTAATGTCCTTGAGGAAATGGGACTAATCTCAAGTGACATTAACCTACCTCCCACCAAGAGGGAGGTAGAGATCGAAGAAAGCATTACACAAACCCACTACATTTGATATAAACATTGTGCTTCATATTATTTCCTTTTAGCTTCTTTTGCCAAGATTTTTAACTAATTTTCTATGAATGCCTTATAAAAATATATTCAATCCACGAATTCCAATTCTCGCTGCGGTTTATGTTGTTGGGAAATACAGACAACAAATATTACGAGAAGTGTCTTTATTAAAATCAGTATCATTTTACATTATGATTGATACACTTATATTTACAAGCTCAAAATGGCCTATTGATCTTTTATAACCACTAACATAACACTAATAAAAAGTTGGTGATAAAGACCCTTATTAAACACTCACATAATGTACAAACTTTAACAATAGGTTGGGTCACTGAGGACGCCTGTGTTACACCAACATTATTTTTACATTATTGTTCTCATTGAACCTTGACATAAACCAAATTTTGCCCTCCCTTAATTTAAGGCCCAAAAACTTTTACAGAGGACTCAAACAACAATTACAAAATTTGACAAAATGACTATAACTATCTAAAGACCACAGATGGGTCCTCTTCCATCCGCTAAGGCATCTAGGTGACTAGCCACAATGCTCATTGGTTCTCCAAGTAGGTCAGCTATGTACATTTTATTCTTACTGTGATATAATCTTGACTAGTGAGTGTGCAACCATTAATGGCCAACCTATGGTCCCCTCAAGTTACCACAATGACCCTCTAGTGGTCGACATATGGCCTCATTTAGTTGTTGGTGGGAGACCCTAGTGGTGTTGAGATGTCATGGTTGTCATTGGTCACTCAAAGAAAACTCCTTAATGCAATTGGACTACTAAAGGTTGATTCTGTCCCTAACTCTGTCCTATAGCAAACTTGCACAAGTTGAGAAATAAACAAATTGTTATGATAAGACATCAATGGTCTCCTATTAAGATTGACATCTCCTGCAAATGGTGCTCTAAATGGTCATCAATGTTAAGGCTCTAAATATTCCATTTAAATTCTATGGGCATCCACATCACTGTGCCTTTACACCTCGAATTGCTAAGGTAAATGAGTGTATTAAGCAGCATATTCATAGTAAGATTTAACCTTATTGATCAACCCTTCTGTCCTCAACAATGGTTGTCTAGCAGATGTTGAATATGAATTCTGAAGAGAATGAAAGTTAGGGTGTACAGGTCGGCTCCTCTCAATGGACATGTCCATTCAAACATGGTCAAACAACTATAAATTGAAAGTAGACCTCCCTACTATGATAATCCAACTTGGCTAAGACAGAAGAAGAGATATAATTCGGCTCTGAGATAAATAAGAAGTGAGAAGGAGTAGAATAAGGAAGCAAGAGACGAAGATTGTATGGTTTCTTGATATTATTTATGGTTGGATCTTGGACTAAATCTCTGCCTTCTCAAGTAAAAGTTGGCTACCTTGTAGAGTAAACATCTACCTCTTATTGCAGACACAAACTCAACTCCTGGCAGCTTGGACCTGTGCCTAAAGTGATAAAGTTTGGATCTGTGCATCTTCAGTCCTGTGGTAATTCTGTGGTAAACCTCTGAAAACTCGGACCTGAGTCACTGATCTAAGGCTTGAACAGACCTCCATTTTTGGCCTTCCTATGCTTAAAACGACCCTCATTCTGTGGCTTACAATTGCAGTTCTGTGACCTTGGTTCTCTGGGCTATATTCGACCTTGGGCTCATACTCTTGACCTGTGGGCCTTCTAAACTCAATCTTGTTGAGTGATCAGATTTTGTTGAAGACATAGTTTGGCAATTGGGTCTGGTTTGAAGCAGACATTTGAGCAGTTTTTTAAGATTTTTTGTAGCATAACAGGCTTGATCATTAGGCTGCCCCACTCAAAACTTATTTGTTTCTTTGAAAAAATTGCATTTGAAATATTACTGCGATTTTATTTTGCAAAAAAAACTAAACGCTCCCAAAAAACCAGTGGGCTTGACTTTGTTCCGACCTCATTGGATTTCATATGGAGAAAGTAGAATTTTAGATTTCATTCAAAATCCAGCAGACTTATCAGTTTTTCAGGATTTCACGATTGGGCGGATTACAATGTTTCCATTGGATTTTGTCATGTATGAGGGTATGGAACTCGTATTTAATCAAGAGCACCAATCCCTCTATGTACCTTGATGTTAGTGACATTGGTTGTCGAACTCCTCTATCATGACTCTCCTAAAAATGTTCGCATTAGTCAAACAAAATCTTGACTTGACATGCTATGCTTTTTCTATCTTATGATAATGCTTAGAGGGTGATATTAATGACAAAGATACATCTGGATATTAATGCTTAGTGGGTGATATTATTGACAAAGATCCTGATTTTCCAACAAGACTAAAAAATTAGACATTTCTCGCGGCGGCAAGAGGCCCAAGCATTAGCAATAGATAATAGATTTACTTGTCCTTTCTAGTTTCTAGTAGTTTTTATAACTATTTACCCTTTCATATTTATTATGATATTTTTTGTAAACAATATAAGACAATTTAAGTTTGAAGTTTGAAGTTGGCAATATAACTCATTAGTAATGAATTATAAATATGATGCTTCATGAAAATTGAAAGTTGTTTCATTTCATTTCATTTTATAACATTTCATTTCATGTTAGATATTATTTGTTGTAATGGTTAGACTTAGCTTACAAGTACAACTTTGGTGATCAATGATGACAAATCTATGTTGCAGGAAACGTGGTATAGAGGTCCGTTTCCGTACGGAAACGGGTATGAAACGCGTTTCGTACGGCCGTGAAATGCGTTTCTGGCCGCACTACCACGTTTCCCGAAATGGAAACATGGCCAGTGCCGCCGGAAACGCGTTTCAGGGCCGTACGACCCACGTTTCCTCATTAACTTGTGTTTTTTTTTAATTTACTTTTAAGGTATGTTAGTGACTTCTTGTTGCTTCTAGATGCGTGTCTAAAGTTATAAAAGTGAATTTTTGCCCTAGTGTTGATATGCAGTTCATCAGGGAGTTTGAGGGATATGCAGTTCATGGTAATGTTAAATTCTTAGAGTAAAAGTGATATTCTCATTTATTTTTCATTTTCATCCTTTTACTTAAATTTTTAACATTACCATGAAATGACTCAGGATGTTTGAGAGTGGTTTCGCCCTCATTGGATTTCATATGGAGAAAGTAGAATTTTAGATCTCACTCAAGATCCAGCAGACTTATTTGTTTTTCAGGATTTCAAGATTGGAGGGATTGCAATGTTTCCATTGGATTTTATCATGTACTAGGGTATGGAACTTGTATGTAATCAAGAGAACCAAGCCCTCTATGCACGGAAACTCCCAATAATCAAGATCATGTAGGGTACTAGGGTATGAAACGTGTATTTAATCAAGAGCACTAAGGTCGTTCGACTATGTAGGGGGAGACTCCCAATACAAAAGTGGTCCTTCTAAAGAATGGGATGTGGATGCAAAAAATCTTGATTTGGATCTCTCTCTTGCAGCCTTATAGTCTTTATTGTACTTGCAGCCTCATATATTAATATAAATAAAGACTGATTTTGAGATTTGGATATATAATAAAGATTGCTTTTGGATATTCCGATATTTTTATTTTCATTATGTGATCATTCATGAGTAATGTGATGTAAATTAAATCTTAATGTTTAAGTGTAATAAATTATAATGTATCAATAATGCTTTATGATTGCACATATATATATTAAATATTTTCAATATATATATATAATATATATATATATATATAATATAAATATATTCGCGTTTCCCCGTTCCAAAAATTTGGGGAGGTCGCGTTTCGTAATCGCTTCCTGTTTCGAAAACTGTAACCGTTTCGTGCAACTAGTGACAAATGTTATATATTGAATTTTGAAAGCTTGAAACTTTAAGATTGATGAATCATGAGACTCAATATGTTGTATGTTACTATGTTACTAACTTGTGGAGGTGGTTGATGAAGAATATAACTTCTAGATGATTGTTGTTATATGGTTCAATCTATGTTTTTTATATGCAATTCATCATTCTACATGCTTTTGCTGACATATATGCATCAAAATATAAAAAATATATATTATATAAAAAAACCTACTGGAATTACTCCCAAACTGGGAGCTTCTGAAAATGTCGCTCCCGCTCCCACTCCTAAGTAACCTTGTTTCAAACATCAAATTCAGTATGGTTGTTTCAACACTCCACGATCCACCTCCTACAGCAAACTCAACTATGTAGCAAACTCAACCTTGTCCTGACGATGAACCACATTGGTTGGTTCGAAACGCGTCGACAAAAGTCTTTTTCATGTGATTTACGCTGAAGCTCTTCTTATAAATATGACTGATCACAGAAGCCTCAATTCTACAATTTTTTGGCTATCGCAAGAAAGGCACAAAGAGTTGGTAAAAGAGTTTAAATAAAAAGTACTAGCCTTTTCAATGATGCAATATACTTAGCAGAGCAATGTTGTCATTCAACAAATTCAATTCTTCAATCAACAACGCTATAGATCCAACAGTACAAGTTATTGCTCAACAAATCCACACAATGTATAGTCCAAGTCAATATAATGTTTAGATCCACACAACAATATGATCCACATTTAATAGTAATAGACTAGAGACCAATTTGATAGAACAAAATACCCTAACCATAGATTCGATTAATACATAGTTGAAAAACCCTATGTGAGTTTTGGCTAGACAAGCTACCTCAAGCCCGCACTAGAACTCTACTTTCGTTTGATCTGCTACTATATCTTCACAATAATTTTGGGTTTGCTACTATCTTCAACCTCTCTCTTGCTACAGGGTCCGAACTTCAAGAATTTTCATGTCTACATCAGAAGCACTTCACATCTGCCCAGAATGACACAAGACCAGCTTCAGGGGGTTTCTCCTGGCCTCAGAACTTAGATTTCCCTCCATAGACCCTAATTTGGTGCTACAAATTACATCTTTCAACCACAGAAGACCTCGATTGCCTCAGCAGATTCATTAGTATGCCATAGAATTTAATTTTCTTCTTAGCTTAAACTTCAGTCACTCGAGAGTAATACTTCGTTGTTATTTGTCCCTAAACAGACTCGCTTGACCTCAGGAATAGATTCAACTTATCTTGCTTCAAATGCTACCCTTAGAGAGGAATTGATGGACTTGACCTTCCTCAGACCAGAAACACCTTCAATAATCACATGCCAGAACAAATATGAGGATGATAAAGATGAAAAGAAGTTTATCAACTAGGGTGGAATCTTTCACCACCGAAATTGATAGGAGAAAAGGGGTCTTAAAACCGTCAGAGCCTCAGGCTCAAGAAAAAACAGAGATAAATGATCCAATCCAGTGATATCCCAAATGATTATAACGCTCTTGTATTTATAGATTTCCTTGAGGGAATTTTTCTCCTTAATTGATTGAGTGTGGTTCAAACCAAACCCCAACTTTGGGTTTTTCCCCTAGCTGCCCCAAAACTTGCCCTCTGCTGCCCAAACATTGGATATTTTGGGGATTTCCCCTATATCAAGGACTATAGCCTATAGGAATCAATAGGCTACTTCATCTCTAGGGAAATTAATCTCTCGGGAACATTACACATAGAGAGCCCTTCCCAACAGTGCAAAAATCACCTCAATCGAAGTTTGTAAGCTATGCCACTCAAAAGTTACCCTTCTTCTTTTGACCACCCTAATTCAAGAGGATGCCACATCAAACCCCATTACTCACGGAAAAGGAGCTAGCCACATGATCATGATAAAGAAGACTCTAGAAGAGTCCATTTTTAACTCTACTTAAGAGTTGAAGGAGTCAAACCTGACCGCCAGCAAGCTATTGAGCTATGTTATAACTGAGCCACTAGGAGGAAAAGGGGTTGTATTCTTTTCGAGTGCATTTTGTTCCATAGACGAGCAGAGTAGGCGAGAGGGACAAGGAGAGAGTACACAAAGAGGATTTGTGCACTATAGTAGTCCACAAGCCATAGGCCTTACTTTTTTGTACTTGCAGCCATTTTCTATTCCGAGAAAGGGAGCAGAGCTACCTCACCTTCAAACTAGGTTTTCTACCAAAAGGGTTTCACGAAATATATCTTGTGTCAATTGTGGTTTGTGATTTTTTATTTCGTTGTTCTCTATTTTCTACATTATTATAATTTGCATGCATATGCAAGAAATAGTAAATTACTGATCCAAAAAACAAAAGAGAAATAAACCCTCAAAGTGTAGATTTTGGATTTTTAACTATAATTTATCAGATCTATTGTGACAAACTATCCAGAGGAATATCCATCACAGTTTGTGGATCATATAAGTATAAGAGCAGATTTCTTAGGGTATATTGTCGAGATTTGTAAGAGATCTAGATCGGTTGTGCCAAAAGTCATAAAATTCCAAACATGGCTGATGAATATATGAATAACCCTCCTGATCTTGCAGAGGAGAGGTTACTTTGTTGGAAGCATAGGTTGCAAATATAAACCGTAAGGTGAATCTCCTCATGGCAACCCTAACCAATAAGCTTGGACTATTCGGAGAACATGGGGGTTCTAACGTAGAGGTCTGATTAGAGGGGAGATCAGGAGATCGTGAAGAAACCAAGAAGGAGCCAAAGAAAGAACCCGAAAAGGGTCAACCCAGTTTGAGTGTTGAAACCATTCACGATCCTTGTTCAAAATGGAAGTGAAGGTCGATATCAAGTCGTATCAAGGTGAGATTCACGCTCTAAAGCTAAATCATTGGTTGCAACAATTAGAAGTTTATTTTAGTGTTCATCATATAGAGGAAAAACAGAAGATTTCATTTGTGTGACTGAAATTCCATGCACTGACCTAGTGGGAAAGCCACACAGAGACCTTGAGGTTAGAAGGAGAGCTCCCAGTGACTCAGTGGGAGGACTTTAAAACCCTCCTAAAGTCATAATTTTACCCAATCAAGTGTGTAGAGGACTAGTGGATCCGATGGCACTACTTGACGCAGAAGCAAGAGCAGAGTGTACAAGAGTACACCACATAATTCAAAGATGGCCATAATGTTGGGTCTCTCCCCAGAGAACCAAATGTACTCCTCAAGTATCTGGAGGGTCTACACAACCATTTGCAAATTGTCTATTTGGATGATACACTGGTATATCATGCTACTCGAGAGGAACATATCTCACATTTGACGCAGGTACTGGAGACATTAAAGAAGCATCAAGAACTAGCAAATATGAAGAATTGTGAGTTTGCACAACAGTCTTTAGTGTATCTCAGGTATGTGATAGGTGGTGGAGAGCTGAAAATAGATCCTGCCAAAATGGAAGCCCTCATGAAGTGACCAATACCTACTAATGTTTCTAAGGTTAGGAATTTCACTGGGGCAGCATAGTACTTAAAGAAATTAATAGTCTTGTTTTCAGTAGCAGCACCACTCTATGCCATAATAGCAAGTGGCAAGATTTTCCAGTCTAGAAAGGTTCAACAGATGGCCTTTAAGGAGTTAAAGAAGAAGATCAGTCAAGCACCAATTATGGAATTACCAAACTTGCAACAACCCCTCGAAGTGGAGACAAATTCCCTTGGGTATGTTATGGGAGCAGGCTTGATGTAGGGAGGAAGACTTGTATGCCGCCATTCTGAAGTATTTCATGGGGCAGTTTTTAACTACCCTACCTATGATAAGGAGTTGTATGCCCTAGTGCAAACTATGAAGAAGTGGAAACATTATCTAATGGGAAAGGAGACTGAAATCTACACATATCACCAGCCACTACAATACCTATAGGCCCAGAGTAAGCAACAGTAGATCAGGCATTACAAATGGATGGAGCTTTTACAGTTGTTTCATTTAGTGATCAAGTATAAGAATGGCAACAGGAACAAGTTAGCCAACATGCTTTCAAGGCCACCCACATCCAATATCACAAATTTGAGAACTCTGATGCACATGGAACCATTCACCTGGGCTTCATGGAGGTGTTTCAACAGTTGCAAAGCCAAAGTCATGTGCATATAGTGATAGTACAGTTGACTACCATCTCCAAGATGGGTTACTCTACAAGCTGGATAACTTATGAATTCTTAAAGGTGAGTGATTGCAACTGATTAGAGAGGCTCACACCTCTAAGGTTGCACGACACTTTGGTGTAGGGAAGACAATAGCCAACTTGCAAAGGTATGTGTAATGGCCTGAGATGCAAGAACAAGAAGTTAGGTTCATAAGAGGATGCATGCTTTGTGTACAGTAACAAGAAATAGGGTCTATATCATCACTTACCTGTACCCACTCATCCTTGGGAAAGCATTCGCATGGACTTTGTGGGAGGTTTACCAACAACCACAAAGGGCCATGACTACCTGTTCGTGGTAGTTAATAGGTTCAGCAAATTGTGTGTTTTGATGCCCTATAAAATGACCATCAATGGGCAACAAGCAATGAACTTGTTCTTAGAACAGGTTCGGGGTGCACCTTGGATTACCAAGAAGCATCATTTCAAACAGGGACACAAGATTTCTCAATGCATTTTGGACTACATTGTGGGAGAAGATGGACACAAAGTTAAAAAAGGTCTACAACATTCCATCCACAGACAAATGCGCAGACAGGAATAATCAACAAGACTTTGGTGCAGTTTTTTGTTGAGAAAATGTACCAAGGGGGTGTTTCTTAGTGCTTTTGCCTTTTGCCTAAGAAAACACATGAGAACACCTTTTTATTAAGTGACTTTATGAGTTATTAAAATCGTGTGACTTAAAGTCACTTTATGAAGTACATTAGTACTATGTACTTATATTCTTAAAGTCACTTTATGTTTTTAAGTTGCCTTATGAGAAAAAGGTACAAGGTACAAAAACAACACTAAAGTTACTAGGGAGCTCATTAATGAAGGGGGAAACATAAAAAGGGGGTCAATGAGAAATTAGATCTCCACCCTTGATCAAGGAGAGCTGAGACCTAATCTCAGCCCTTGATCTTAGGGATAGGGTTCTCTCAACCTAATAAGACTAAAATGGAGGAAAAAGGCGAGGATCTCATTCTTCAAGTGCATTTTGTTGGAGAAGAGGAGAAGAAGAGAAGAGAAGGAGGTTGTGACAACAAAGGTTTGATGAAGGATAGAAACACTTACAGCAAGAAGTCACCAAACAGAGGCCCAAGTATCCAAGCAGAAAAGTTTGGCACGCAATTCTAGGTGAACAGGCCGAGTTACGAGCAAAAATTCAACAGCATGTAATCTGTGGATAAAGTTTGATTTTCAGCCCAAGTTTTCAAGCCTAATGAAGCATAAAACATCTGATACGCAAAATTATATGTATAAATATCTTATTAAAAAGATGGATGGACAGATGATGATGATTACAATGGGGTTCCTGGCTTATATACCGCCATGGCACCCCTTTGGGAAAGGGCATGATCTTATGATCGTGCCCTTTCGTCTAACTAAACCTAAAATTAACTAATTTTTTACATAGCATTGCCTTCCTCTCGAAAGAATGCTTTGTCCTCAAAGCATACGCAACGACAGATGTTTGTTGACAAAATGCTTCTTTCTCCCAAGAAGCGTCTTCTTCGGTAAGTCCTTCCACTTGATTAGATATTCCAAGATGATCAAGGTCCCAAATTTTAAAAGGTCTTGGATTAATCTTGCAATTTCCGTTTTTTAGTGATGTGGATATTGGTATGGCTTGATGTTGACGGGGTCTGATCTTGCCTTGACTTCTATCGTATGCTCAATTTCCTTATTAGGCGGCATCTTCATAGGTAGGTCTTGAATTACTTTTTCATGATTCCGAATTAGATCTTGTATCTCTGGTGACTCTTCTCTAGTCATATTTGCAGATAACATTTCTAATTGGTGACATTGTACTACATAAGCAGGTGCTCCTTTTCGACTCAGCTTCATCATCTGAGATGATGATACAACTTGATTTTCTGGTGCTTGGAATCCGTGTAGTTTGTACTTCTGACCTCCCCATTTGAATTTTATAAATTGTACTTGATGGTTGGCGACATAAGTACCTAAAGTTTGTAGCCATTGGATACCTAAGACTACATCTACTCCTCCTAAAGGTACCGTGAAGAACGGAGACTCTGGATTAAAGTCTTGAATCTGCAAATTGACCTTATGGCATTTCCCCACCTTTTCAATCTTCTTACCGTTAGCTACCATCACTTTCATGTTTGGTAAGGGAAATGAAAAGATATTGAGTCTCTTTGCCACGGTTGCATCTAGAAAATTGCATGTGCTTCCAGAGTTGATGAGAACCACTACGTTGTTCATCTTTATGTGTCCTTTTAACTTTAAGGTCTGAGGTTGTGATATACTTGTCATGGCTGATAATGACACTTGCGAAATACTCCCGTCATCTAATTCTGGTGAAAATTCTGGGGCATCTTCTATTTCTTCTATGTTCGAGTCTTCACTGTTTGAATCATTGGTTGCTTCACAATTATATAGGTTCTTTGGTTCTTTTCCTTTAGCACATCTATGTTTGGGGTCCCACTTTTCACCACAGCGTTTACATTTACCCTCTTTTATCCTTTGCATTTCCACATTAGATTTTTCATCTTCACGGCGATGTGGTGGAACATATCTTGTATTATTTTAGTCCACATATTGGGGTATCCTTTGTCTTGCATATGTTTTTTCCGCTTTTGACCAAAATATTGGTTCGAATTTCTTTTCAGTTGTTTTTGCTTTTCGTCTTGCTACTTCTATTGATGTAATGTCATGCATCTCAAGTTCTGCTTGTAAATGGGTTTTGAGTCCTGAGACGTATGATTGAATCAAACGAGATTTTGATAACCCAGGTACTCGTGTTGCTAAGGTCTTCCATTCTTGAGTGTATTCATCCACACTTCCTTTTTGTCGTAACTTGATAAGTTTGAAAAGAACTCTTCTTCTTTTACACCTTGGAATCTTTTAAAGAAGGCATCTTTAAATTTTCTCCAGCTAATGACGTCTTTTGTTTTTTTCCACCACATATACTAGTTATATGCTTCTCCTTCCATTTTCATGGATGCATGCCTGAGCTTTTCGTCATCGTCATTGATGTCATATATCCCAAAGTATTCTTCTGCTTTGTTTATCCATGCAACATTGTTTTTTTCGTTTCCATCGAATTTAGGCATCTCGACTTTTGCCCTTCGCTGGTATGTTGCTAATGGTTGAGCGAAAAAAGGGTGTTGATTGGTAAAGGTATCCCAAAGTTGCTTGTTTGTAAAGGTTGTGTTACTTGCTTCTTGGTGGGGTGTCGCTGATTTTTTTGGCGATCCAGCCTTTTCATGAGAATCTGTTGACTTTGTTGAATCTGATGAGATGTGTTCTTGATTCTCTTCATTTTCTTTTAGTAGTTGTTCGGGTGTACAATTCATCTTTTTACACAAAATTTTCAACATTGTTAAGACCTCTCTGATGTCTGCTTCTGTTTGGACATGTTGATTTTCCATCTTTATTTCTACTCGATTTGTCATATCCTGAAGATTTTTTATTTGGTCAGCCTATCCCTCAAGCTTGATCTTGAATTCATCTAATCTTTTACTGACCTCATCGTGGTTGCTATTTATCTTATGCTCCGAGTCCAACAAAAAAATTTTGGAAATCTGCCATTGTTATTGTCGACATCGAGCGGGTTTGCGAAGGCGTGTATTTATCTGCCCGCTTAAATTTTATTTTTTTATTTTTTTATTTTAAATAATTAATTTAATTATATGACATAAGTTGGTTTTTAAATTAAATTACTTTATATATATAATATATATATAATATATATATATATATATAAATTAATGTTTATATAACGTTATGTGTATTGAAAATATATATTGGACAACTTTATATATATTTCGAAATAACGTTATATATATTCGAAAATATATATTGAATTTTCGTTTTTCTTTGACCGTCACGTCCTTTGGTGGGGTTACCTCCTGCGGATCGTTCAAAACCTTTAAGCGGAAATCACCGAAGTGCTAGGGCTAAACGGGAATTGTATGCGCAGAGAATTGTATGGACGCGTGTGTGTGGAGGGAATCGGGCAGTTACATCCCTTTGTCACAGTCACGTCTTTTGATTGTTCAGAATCGATTTTTTTTTTTTGATTAGTCGCTATATGTGATAACCGAGCGAGCGAGGGACGGTGTCAGGGATAACTATGGAACTGGCGTTGACACGACAATCGACTTCTGATTCGACAGGCAGCAGACAGGTGACAGGATTCCAGTGGAAGGGACAAGTGATGACAACAGTGGTGTAGACACAGGGTCAATGCAGTGGGGGGCAGGGCGGAAGACACAGCAGGAAGTCGCGAGGGAGACGAGATGATGGCCATGTGTGAGCTTGGATGTGGGTTGCAGTTGGGCAGTCGGCGGTGCAACAGCAGACAGCGGTAGCTGGGTAGCACGAGGAAGTGGTCCAGGTAGCAGTGGACGGATTTGATGAAGCGGCACAACAGGTGAAGCGAGACAGTCGCCTGTCTGCAAATGATGATGGTGGCCGAGTGGGGGCAAAATAGAGGACGGAGGCAACCACGACTCTTGCTCGGTCGATGGCTTACGTGGGCAGTGGGCAGTGGGCTCGGAAGAGAGCGGATAGGGTTTGGTGGCTTACACAGCGGACAGAATGGTGATAGTACAGTGAGTATGGCAGCGGATAGGTGCTTGAAACCTGCACAGGCGAGAAGATTCGATGGCTCTGATACCAATGAAGCATAAAACTTCTGATATGCAGAATTATATGTATAAATATTTTATTAAAAAGATGGATAGACAGATGATGATGATTACAATGGGGTTCCTGGCTTATATACCGCCATGGCACCCCTTTGGGAAAGGGCATGATCTTATGATCATGCCCTTTCGTCTAACTAAACCTAAAATTAACTAATTTTTTACATAACACCTAAAAATTTAGGAAGCCCAAGTTTTTAGGCCCGAATATTCAGGAGACACCAAGAATTTCATGGAGGTGTCAGAAACCAAAATTTGTTGCAAAAGCCAGCGTAATTTCTGAGCTGAAGAGGGCAGATTGTTGATACATATTTTGACGAGCAGTGAGCAGATCTGTGGCACAGAAAATAGGAGAGATTCCTAGTCTGTCAGCAAGTTTTTCAAGGAAGGAAAAGGAACTGAGCACTGGCACAAATTCCCAGATCTGGAGTGTTGAGTAGTGGCACATATTCTCAGATCTAGAGTGCTAAGCAGTGGCACATTTTTCAAGCAGTCAAAGTCTGTCAATGGCACAAAATTCAAGGGGAGATAAGTACCTTGATGCATTTTTAATGCTGTAATTAATTCTCTAAGAAAAAGCAAATAAAATCTTCTTCTAGACTGGTTTCCCCCTTCTGAGTTTTTACAAGGTCAGTGTTTGACAAAAATCCGAGTGTCTTAAATTATGTGCATGCATGTCTTATTTCCTTATCAGCTGAAAATGGAAAGTTAAAACTAGAGGCAGCATGTTAATGTTTCAATTCAAATTTTATTTTCATGTTTATATATCAGCATATGTGGGCTGTGGGCATTAAATTGATACATAAAAACAATTGAAACCGAAGTGTGCTACAGACCTTAAAATTTCCTACATGGTATCAGAGCTGCTAGTGAACCTCAGCTGATAAACAGTGAACCTGCAGCAAGCAGAAAACTACCAATATACCAGAGACTTGTGGTTGAGATGGAGATGTTTGCATAGCTTTTAGTGAGTTTTTAGTGAGTAGGAATTTGTGTTGGTTGAGAGGGTCAGATGGCTACTAATTTGAGGGTGGAGGATAGGTTGACTAGGGCTAAAAATTTTGGTACCTGGAAAGAGAGGATAACCTTGTTGCTTGAGGAGTTCGAGTTGTAGGATATTCTAGAGAGTGCAGTAGTTCCACCTACAGATCAGGTTTTGTTGACAAAATTTAACAAGCAGAATGTTAAGGCTAAGAGGATCCTTCTAGATGCAGTGAAAGACCACCTTATACCTCATGTGTTAGAGAAGAAGTTTGCCTATGAGATGTGGATGTCCTCGATCACACTTTACCAAAGCAATAATGAGCACAGGAAGATGGTGTTGTGCGAAAAACTAAATAATACCAAGACGACCAAAATTGACACAGTGGCCTCATACCTTAACAAGATCACAAATGTGAGAGGTAAGTTGGCTGCAGTGGGAGAGATTGTTCTTGAGGACCAGTTGATTAGGACAGAATCGGCTGGTTTCCCAAGCATGGGATGGATTCATAGATGGCATTGTTGCCAAAGAGCATTTTCCTGGTTGGAGCAGAATGTGGGATGATTTCATCCAAGAAGAGACGAGAAGTGCCAAGACTGACAGCCCATGTGGTGAGGTAAAAGACGAGGATAATGTTTCCTCAGAGCTAAGGGCAAGAAGAACGCCAAGAAGGGGTCTTCTAGTGGGGCCAAGCTGCAGAAGGAGAGGGGCATGAGAAAAGTGAGATGCTTTGCTTGTCAAATGGGTCACTAACAAGAAGGGGAAGAAAAAGGGCATTGCAGCTTTGCAGGAGGATGAGTTTTTCACCAAGTATAACACTGTGTTTGCTTTATTGGTGAGGACTCTTGACACTAGTGTCACATCTTCCAGTGTTTGGTTTGCAGACGGTGTGCTTCTTGCCATATGACTGGAGTGAGAGAGCACTTTACGAGTCTCACCAAGGATGATATAGACTTGGAGGTAGTGCTTGGAGATAACTCCAAATTCAGAGCAGCGGGAGTGGGGATATTATCCTTTCAGAACGATTCATTACATCCTTTGAAAATGACAGATGTCTTATATGTTCCAAGGCTAAAGAAGAACTTGATTTCAGTCTCCAGTATTGAGGACAAGGGGTATGTAGTGGTGTTCTGAGGTGGACAGGTGCATATATATCCCAGGGGATCTAATATCACTTCAACTAGAGTGATTGGAGTCCACAGTGGGAGGCTTTACAGGTTCATGTTTCAGCCTACTAAAGACTTGTTGATTTTTCAAGTGCAAAAGATACTAGCACGATATTTCTGAAAATTGATAATTACTTCTAATGATGTTGATATTCTTTTAGTTTTTCCAATATATCATTAAGCAATTATACTTCAAAAATTCAACCGTACAAGAACAGTAAAATAGTAGAGATCATAATGCACAAAGAGAGCACAAAATTTACCCTGGAAAAACCCACTAAGGGGAAAAACCCAACAACCTTTTCAATAGAGAAATTATTTTGTTCAACAAGAGACACACTTAGACCTTCTAGTCATCAACTAGGTCAAATTAACCTTCAACAAATCTATGGTCAAACCCTCCAAGTCAAGCCTTCCAATTTGATCCAACACTTCGCTTTACTAATCTACCCCAGAATTTCGACCCTCCTGCAACTGCTAGAATCCTAGAATTTTTGCCCCCTACAATTGCCCAAAAATTTCAGCCCCTGCAACAGAAACTACCCTAAAAATATGTGAACTTGAGAGAGAGTTCTTCCACACATGCGAGCTAGAGAAGAGAAAAGAAGATGAATTTCGTCCTCCTTATCCTTTGTTAAGATCCCCAAAAACTCTCTTGCTTGAGAAAGTGTGAATTGGTGCCTTGAGGAGGAGATTGAATTGCCTTTATATAGTGAATTGGTTAGGTTGAATGGGTGTGACTCTGCCTAGGCCAACTTGACTTGTAGGGAGGTTGACTTGACAAACTAGGAGCCAAAATTTTCAATTTTCAAAATTCAAATTGTCTTATTTTAAGAGTTCAAATGGGACTCGACCCAAAACATATTCTTCTTTTGACTCTAGCATTTAAAATATGCTTTACAATAATCAATATAAATACATCAAAGGCCAAATATGCATTATGAAGACCGACCATAGTTACAAAATTCAACACTCCCTCTTATCTATGGAGGTATTCATAATGACTATCATAAGTGTCCTCATTGTTGCCAAATTTCTCTAAGAAAAGGTGATATCAATGCATCATCATAACTAGCAACATCATCTAATCATCATCATCCACTAGTTGCCATATCCTAGTCGGTACTAGACCCATGGCTTAGCATCAGCATCTACTAGTCACTATAATCTCTTCCACTAACACATGGTATACAGACTAGTTGGGTTCACCATTATCCTAGTCAATCTCTCTAACTTGTGGTGTAACCCTCACGACACACTCTCTCAGAGTAATCTAGTCCTCAAATCCAAAGGCCTCTTCACTAGGCCAAGATGTTGAGATACCAACTCAACCCTCTTGAGGAGTACTAGCAAGCACTCACTCAACCCTCTTGGGGAGAACTCTAGGCCTTGATGTTGACAGAGTTCACTCAACCCTACTTGGGGAGTAATCTAGGTCAAGACCTCACTCAATCCCGTATGGGGAGTAAATCTGGGTCTCGATGCTGAGAGACCACACTCAACCCTATCTGAGTGTTAGTTTTTGTAGCATCAGAGAGGTGTTCTAGTCTTGATTTGTGTCAAAGAGGATAAGAACACGAGATTTTCAAAACCCAGAAAAGCTTTGGCGAGATAAGCTTGAGAAACGTCTTAATTAAATTAATTAGCCATCATTTAATTTTTTCGCAAGTCTAACTTAGGAAAACTAGTTAATTAATAGTAATTAATTAAGGAAAGGTGAGAATGTTTTAGAAACTCAAACAGATTGAATTTGAAATGATCTTAGTCATTGATGGGGATCTAATCATGGTTGTTGGTTCACCAACAAGAGATTAAGAGCAAGACGATGGGGATGGAGATAGACACATCAAGTTAGTGGAAGATCAAGGCAGATCGAATTTTCCAGAGAGCAAAGATTCAGCTAGGGAAGAATTCGAGCCAGTGATCGAGTAGCAGAGAATAAGGAGCAGCAAAGTGATTTTGGAGGATTTTCCAGTGGCCGAAAAGTCAACAGAGAGAGGTCGAGTTATTCCACAGAGGTTGCACAGAGCCTCAAGGAGGCAGTTTGATTCAACTAAAGGAGAGATCGAATCAGTAGCAAAGTGCTAGGTAAATTCTTCCAGAGTGCCAGTGAATCCTTCTCAGTGGCATAGACAGTCAACAGAGGCCAATAATAGGAATTCCAGCTAGTGCGAGTTTCAACCTGCACAGTGATTGACGCAGAGGCAAATTGGGAGCTGATTGTAGGACCAGATCAGGACAGGATTGCTTGTGGAGAGAGAGAGAAATCTCTCAAATATCTTGCCACTGATTTCTTAGGAGAGGATTGCCAGTTTGGCATCCAAATATTGTACTCAGATTTTGCTGTTGAATAATAAAAATAAAACCCTCATCTACTGCACCAGTTTTCCCTTATGGGTTTTTTTTGGGGACAATTGTCCAAAAACAACAGTGTCACTTTTATTGTATATGTGCATTATTTTATCAGTTCCAGTTTTACTTTCGCAATGCATTTTATTTTTGGTGAAAATTGCAGTAGTGATTTTATTCGTTGTTTGTCATAATAGCTAATAAACTACACATAATAATATTCAATTAGAAGAATAATTTCCAGTTGCTGCAATAGTGAAAATTTCACATGGTATCAAAGCAAGTTTGAAGACTAATCAGTAGCTCAGTAAAAAGGGAGAAATTTTGCAACTTTAGATGGAGTCTTTGGGCAAAATTTTCGGATCTGCAGAGACCACCAACAAGAAGTGTGAATTAGCAGAGGCAGGGTTTGATTTTTAGTTTGCAGGCAAGAGAAAATTCGAAGAGCCTTAGTTGTTGTGTTTTGCAGGTGGTATTGTCAGGAAGCAGTTACAGTGAGCAGATCAATAATTTCGTTGAGTAGATTTTAGCGCAATGATTTTGCAGCAGCAAATTAGCACTGGGTGGAAGAGAAAAAGCACATAGAGAAAGAAATTTTCCAGAATTTCCCCAAGGGTTTCCAAATCTAGTTTTATGGAGGAAACTTGAGATTTCCAATGCAAAAGGCAGTACCAGGGCAAATCTGCACATTCCAAGAGGGAGTGCGAGTAGCAAAGCACACAACCGAACAAGAAAAGGAGGAGAATTCCTATTTATTTTCCCAGATTTGAGTTTCGCAGAAATGGCATCTACAGGACTTCAAGATCGAGAAAGGTTTGAAGGAGCCTCCAACTATTGTATCTGGAAAGTCAGAATGGTTTTTCTGCTATATGAGTATGGTATAAAGATGAATACAGAAAATATTGTAGCCATACCTACAGATCAGCGATAGCTAGAGAACTACAATAAGGAGATAGCAAAGGCGAAGAGGATGATCCTCAATGGAGTTCGAGATCATATAGTCCTCCGTCTAACTGACAAGAATATTGCCAAAGAAATGTGGGATGTTGTCACAAAGCTTTTCCAAGATCCTTCCAAGAACTAGAAGATGTTCTTGAAAGAGAAATTGAGGATCACCAGGATGCAGAAGGGTGAAGGAGTCACTTCTTATCTCACCAAAATTCAGAATGTCTAAGATGAGCTTGCAGCAGTTGAAGAGACACCTCTTGAAAGTGAGCTAGTGCGTATAGCTCTCAACGGTTTCACCAAGGAGTGGGCAACTTTCTTCCAAGGTATCACTCGACAAGATCAGCTACTTGGATGGGATCGGTTGTGGAGCGACTTCACTTAGGAAGAGATGAGGCTTATTCTCGTCAAGAGTAATATCAACAACAACAGTAGCAACGGACCAAAGAGTGTGAAAGATGAGGAGAATGTAGCCCTTGCATCTAAAGGGAAGGTGAACAGAGGTCCCAGTTAGAGACGAGGCTTAAAGGGAGAAGAAAAGAAGAAGAAAGATTTGTCGAAGATCAAGTGCTTCAGATGTGGTGAGTTTGGTCACTACAATACCAAATGTCCCAAAAAGAAAAAGGACAAGAAAGAGAAGCAAGAGTAGGCAGCAGCTTCGGCAGAGATCGATAATTTGTCCAACAGGTTGGAGGACGAATTCGCTTTGTATGCAGCTATACCTCTAGGAGAGAAGTGGGGAGATCTTAAACTCTAGTCCCCAGAGTTGCTAAGATTTGGGCAGGATTCATGGAGGCTAGCATCAGACAAATGTTTCCTCACTATATAAATAATGCTTAAGTGTAGAGTCCTTTGAACGAACTAGGGTTTTTTAGGTCTTCTTTAGAAACTTCCTTCTTCAAGATGATGATGTAATCCTTGTCCTTTTGATGCCTTTGAGATGAGAGGTCCTTTTTTATGATTGATGCTCTTGATGATCTTCTAGTGTTTTGGCCCTTCAGTTTCCTTCATTAAGTTGCCCTTATTTGTCTTGTCACCTTAGCTCTGATACCATGTTGAGAAATCTAGGGGCAATGACATAGGGTGATTTCCCTTCTTTGATAATTGTTTGTGATGTATTTTTACTTCACTTAATTAGATTCTTCTTTCACTTGTTATTATTAGTGTTTTTCTTCATCAAACAGCTACCAAACCATAAAGAAGAATAAGACAAAGGACACAAGATATAGGTGATGAGCCAAGGCCAAAACCTCTCCAACTCTGAGAGGAAAACCCACAAGAATTCTTCTTCTTATAGAATCTTAAATTGACGAATTCCAAGACCTAGACCCTTGACCAAAGAATCTCTCCAAGACCAAGTCATAATTCTTCCTTTGAAGATCTTTTCTTCCTTCCAAGTCAATGTTGATCAAATTGATTGCTACACCTTTGTTTTTGGCTTCTTCTTCAATTTTGGCCTTTTATTACAAGCTTGCAATTTTCGGCCTGCCTACAATTTCAAAGATCCCACACATGTGAGTTGATTGGAGCAGATTTGTGAGGCTTCTCTCCTTCGCTTGTCTTGGACACTTCTTGTGAATTTGGCTAGCAAATACACTTCTTCCTTGAGCTATATTTCAGCTCCTCCAAGGTCTGCAATACCTAACTACATAAACTCTAGCTGCAATCACCCGTGTGAGATGAATGACCCAAAAGCAATGCTACAAGACTCCGATCTTCTTCTCCTTCTCTTCACTGCTCAAGAGGCTTTCTTCCTTTCATATTTGCACTTCTCTCCTTTTTGTGGATGCTTGATGGATGATCTCTTGAATGAGGTCGGGTCCTATATATAGGCTCCTCTCCCATGCTATTAGGTCGACTTGTCATCATTCCTAGGTCGATAGGTCCTTCTAGATAGGTCGATTACTCCTTTTGATGGCAAGACTAGTCGTAGCACTTGTGACGAGGTCTTGGAGGGTCTTGTGACTCTAACATTGACTCATATAAATTTCTTTACAGCATGTAACATGCCCCAAATGGGTCTTTCATACATGACAATGATTTTAATGACTTGTAGACTCAATGACAAGCCCTAGGAGCTCACAATGGGAGCTTGACCTAAAAAAAAATTACTTGAGCATGAAACCCATGCCTCAAGAACAACAATAATAAATTTATTTTTCTCATTACATCAAATCCATAAAATCATGATTACTATGTCATTATCAAGACCAAACCTAGTTACATATTTCAACAGATTTAACTCAGGTAATGCTCTATAATGAAGGTCACCATATCTCCTATTCCATAGTTCACTTGGATTAATTTCATCATGTACTAAAGCTTGAGTTGGTTGACCCACAAGCCTATACAATCTCCCTTTAGGAATTCCAATAATTCTAGCATCATTTATACAAGAGCCCTTAGGCCATACTAGTACTTTGCCATCAACAAAAGCTATTTTATCTCCTTTATCTTCCAAAAATGAAATAGAGACTAAGTTCTTTTTCAACCTGACACATATATAACATTGTTGAGATGGACATTGTTACCCGATTCCAGCTCAATGGATGCCTTTCCAACTCCTTTGACTGCATAGTTGTGGTTATCTCCAAGCTCTACCCTTTGAGATAATCTTTTTTCCATCATGCTAGTAAGATTTCCACGATCTCCTGTCATATGCCATGCAGCACCACTATCTACCAGCCACATATCATCATCATCTGCAATGGAACCTGTTAGAGCAAAAAAGTAAAAGAAATATTTGTCACCTTTAGACTTCTTTGGATATTCATCATCAATATCAGTTGTGGAAGCAAGTTTTTTCCTCTTCTCTTTTTGTTATTTGTCATCTCAGGCCAATCCCTTTTATAATGTCCAAAGTTGTGACAACCATAGCATTGGACTTTTGACATATCCTTCTTCCTTTGAGGAGGAGGTGACCTTCTTCCTGACTTCTTGTTTTGAAAACCAAACTGCTTCTTTCCTCTAGTCTTCTTGTGGTGGGTTGCAAATGCTTGAGAAGCTTCTTCCTTTCTACCTCTTGATACAAGCATTTATTCTTCTTGATCACAAGAGGTCCATAATTCTTCAAAAGAAGGAACATCCTTCCTACTACTTATACATGTTGCGAATGCATCCCATGATCTAGGTAGTCCATTGAGTGTTGTAGTCACAAGTTCTTTTTCATAGGCGACTTCATCGATTGCTTGAAGTTGGTCCCTTATTTAAGAGATTCTTACAAAATATGAAGACACAGTGTCATCATTTGTCATCCTCGCATCACGAAGCTCATTCTTCAAACTTATGACTTGACCAATGTTGTTGACTGTAAATAGTTTGGTTAGGGCATCATACATTTCTTTTGAAGATTCAAGCTTTGCAATATAGGGAATCAAATGATCTCTAATTGGATCCACAATAAGACTCATGGCAGCAATGTCATCTTCTTTAAACTTCTCCTTTCCTACATTACTTGTTGGTTCAACAACTTTACCCTTTACAATATCCAAGACTTTGCAACAATAAGATTAATTCTAGCCTTCCAAGCTCTGAAGTTCGAGGCCCCTTCTAACTTGTTCTCTGATTTCATAGAAAAGGCCATGGATGTAAATCAACAAGGACTTCAACAATAGTGATCTCAATGTAGGGTTTCTTCAAAAGTGAACTCAATGTTCCTTCTTTCACCAAAGCTCCAAATACCATGTTGATTTTTCAAGTGCAATAGATACTAGCACAATATTTTTGAAAATTGATAATTACTTCTAATGACGTTGATCTTCTTTAACTTTTCCAATATATCATCAAGCAATTATAATTCATAAATTCAACCATACAAGAATAGTAGAGTACAAGATTTACCCTAGGAAAGCCCACTAAGGGGAAAAACCAACAACCTTTTCAATAGAGAAATTCTTCTATTCAACAAGAGACACACCTAGACCCTCTAGTCATCAACTAGGTCAAACTGACCTTCAACAAATATATGGTCAAACCTAGTGAAACTCTCCAATTCAAGCTTTCTAATCTGTTCCATCACTTCACTCCACTGATCTGCCCTGGAATTTCGTCCCTTCTGCAAATGCCAGAATCACATAATTTTGCCCCCCTGCAAATGCCTAGAAATTTGTGTCCCTGCAATAGAACCTGCTCAGAAAATATCTGAATTGGAGAGAGAGAGAGAGAGTTCTTCCACACGTGCAAGCTAGAGAAGAGAGAGAGAGATGAATCTCGTCGTTCTTTTCATCCTCCTTGTTCTTCGCTAAGATGCCCAGAAACTATATTGCTTGAGAGAGTCTGAATGGGTGCCTTGAGGAGGATATTGAACTGGCTTTATAAAGTGAACTGGCAGGGTCGAATGGGTGTGACTCTGCCTCGACCGACTTGACTTGGAGGGAGGCCGACTAGACAAACTCGAAAGCAAAAATTTCAATTTTAAAAATTCAAATTTTCTTCTTTTAAAAGTCCAAATGGGACTTTACTCAAAATATAATTTTCTTTTGACTCTAGCATTTAAAATATGCTTTATAATAATCAATATAAATACATCAAGGGCCAAATATACATTATGAAGACCAACCATAGTTACAAAATTCAACAAGCCTTAGTGGTGCAGACCGGTCATAGTGATTTGTGTGAGTTATGGCACATGAGGATGACCCATTTGCACCATGGAACATTCAGGATGCTGAGGGAGATGGTTACAGGTTTACTGGTGTTCGACACTGAGCATCATGATGTATGCAAGGGGTATGCTTTGGGAAAGTACACCAAGACACCTTTCTCGAGTAATGATAGCAGGGTAGTAGGTATTTTGGATTTGATACACTCTGATGTGTGTGGTCCTATGCCTCATGTATCATTGAGTGGATTTTCTTTATGAAGACCAAGGATCACATCTTCTAGAGGTTCGAGGAGTTTAAGTCTATGGTGGAGAACCAAGCAGGGAAGAAGATCAACGTCTTGAGGACAGACAATAGGGGTGAGTATACCTCCAATGAGATGGAGTTCTATAGGAGTGCGGGAATTAGGAGGAAGTACATAATGCCTTATAACGCATAGCAAATGAGGTGGCGGAGAGGAAGAACAAGGCCATAATGGGTGCAATGAGAGCTATGTTACATGATCAGAGGTTACCTTTCTTTTTATGGGCCGAGGCTTGTAACACTGCATTGTCTTTGTAGAACAAGAGTCCACACAGAGTCTTGGGGAGTAAGACTCCTAAGGAGGCTTTTTCTGAGAAGAAGCCTAAGATTGGACACTTGCAAAATTTTGGTTGCCTTACTTATTCGCGCATCCCTAAGGAGGGAAGGATGAAGTTGGAACCCACCACAAAAAAGGGCATTCTTGTTGGTTACAGCGAGAGTAGCAAGGCCTACTACATATACATTCTTGCGCAAAGGAAAGTTGTCCTGAGGCAGGATTTGAGATTTGAAGAGGAGAGGGCCTTGAGGAGACCTCATGAGGTTGATCAGGTAGAGCAGCAAGCTCCTCAACAGGAGAGCACACCACAAGTTTCAGGATCTTTAGGAGCTGCACCAGGTTCAAGAGGATCACCAACTTCTGGGGTGACAGGTTCACAAAGTTCAATATCACCGAGCACAGGATCTCAAGGTACAAGTTCACCACAGACCACAGGGGCATCCTCATCAAGAGGAGAGGCTCTAGGGTAAGAGATTCCCACACAGTTGAGGAGGCTACTTCTTGTAGGAGGAAGCCAAGATAGCTTCATGAGACCCTGAAGGAAGCATAGGAGTCAGTGGGGAGACCCATGTGGTTAGTTAGGGAGAGCACACCACCAAAGAGGTTGGGTGGCTATGTGGTAGATGTTGTGGAGACTAAGCCAGCTAGCTACGAGGAGGCTGCTAGTCAACAGATCTAGAGGGATGCCATGGTGGACAAGTATGCCTCTGTCATGAAGAATGATGTGTGGGAGATAGTGTCGAGACCTAAGGGGAAGCCAATAGTGACTTCTAGGTGGATCTACTAGATCAAACATGTTGCGGATGGTAGCATAGAGAAGTTCAAAGCTCGTTTTGTGGCACAAGGGTTCTCACAAGTAGAGAAAGTTGATTATGAGGAGACCTTTGCACCAATTGCTCATTATACCTCTATTAGAGTAGTGATGCAACAAAGATGGGTTGGAAGATTCACCGGATGCATGTGAAGACCGCCTTTCTCAATGGGGTCATACAGGAGGAGGTTTACATTAAGCAACCACATGGTTTTAAGGAGCAGGGAGAGAGTCTCATGTGTGTAGGCTTAAGAATGCCCTATATGTATTATGGACTAAAGTAGGTGTTGAGAGCATGGTTCAAGAGAATTAATGCCTACTTGCAGCAGATGGGTTTCCAGAAAAGTGATGCAAATCCGAACCTATATTTCATTATGGTTAGAGAGGATCCAATCATTCTACTTTTGTATGTGGATGACTTATTTATCACAGGAGAGGAGAGACTCATTCAACACTGCAAGAGAGACCTTGCTTTAGAGTTTGACATGACCGATATGGGACTGATGCACTATTTTTTGGGATTGGAGGTTTGGCAAGAGGATGGACATATCTTCTTAGGCCAAGGCAAGTATGAAGGTGATATATTGAGGAGATTTCGTATGGAGGATTGTAAGCCTGTAGCTACGCCTATGATCACCAACTGGAAGAAGGTGCATGTTTCAAATTGCGAGTTGGTGGACCCCACTATATCTAGTCAATTGATCAGTTCCTTGATGCATTTGATCAACACTAGGTCAGATATATGTTTTGCAATCAACACGCTGAGTCATTTTACGATAGAGCCTAGGAGGGTGCACTAGGTGGATGTGAAACATGTGTTATGGTAGCTACAAGGCACAGTGGACTATGGTCTAGACTCTATCCAGGGGGACGGAGTCAGGTTGACAATTTGTACAGACTCAGATTGGGCAGGCAGTGCTAGTGACCAGAAGAGTACTTGTGGGTCTTGTTTCAGGTTGGGTTCAACAGTTGTGTCATGGTTCAACAAGAAACAAAGATCAGTGGCACTAAGCTCCGCAAAGGTTGAGTACATTGCAGCCATTCAAGCCAATTACGAGGTTGTTTGGCTTCACAAGTTGTTGTATGGCTTATTTGGTCAAAGGCTGAGACCAACTACAATATACTGTGATAATCACAGTTGCATTAAACTCATAGAGAATCTAGTGTTTCATGACCAGTCAAAGCATATAGAGATCAAGTACCACTTCGTCCAGGGTTGGGTTCAAGGAGGAGCAGTGAAGTTTGAGTACATATCCATTGAAGAGTAGGTTGTTGACATTCTCACCAAGTCATTGCCAAGGGGCAAGCATGTGTATTTCAGAGACAAGTTGGGAGTGGTGAGAAACACCTTCTTCGATAAGAGGGAATGTTGAGAAAAGGTTCCAAAGAGGTGTTTCTTAGTGCTTTTTCCTTTTGCCTAAGAAAACAAATGAAAACACGTTTTTAGTAAGTGACTTTATGAGTTATTAAAGTCATGTGACTTGAAGTCACTTTATGAGGTACATTAGCACTATGTACTTTATATTATTGAAGTCAATTTATGTTTTTAAGTTGACTTTATGAGAAAAAGGTACAATGTACAAAAACAACATTAAAGTGACTAGGGAGCTCATTAATGAGGGGGGAGACATAAAAAGGGGGTCAATGAGAGATTAGATCTCCACCCTTGATCAAGGAGAGCTGGGATCTAATCTCAGCCCTTGATCTTAGGAATAGGGTTCTCTCAACCTAATGAGACTAAACAGGAGGAAAGAGGCAAGGAGGCTCTCATTCTCGAAGTGCATTTTGTTGGAGAAGAGGAGGAGTTGTGACAGCAAAGGGTTGTTCAAGGAGAGAAACACTTACAGCAATAAGTCATCAAACCAAGGCCCGAGTATCCAAGCAGTGGAGTCTGGCACAGATTTTTTGGTGAACAAACCAAGTTACATGCAAGAATTCAACAACACGTAGATTGAGGATAAAGTACGAGTTTCAGCCTAAGTTTTCAAGCCCGAAAATTTAGGAAGCACAAGTTTTCAAGCCCGAAAATTTAGGAAGCCCAAGTTTCCAGGCTCGAAAATCTAGCAAGTACTAAGAATTTCGGGTAGGTGTCAAAACCCAAAATTTGTGGCAGAAGTCGGCGTATTTTTCTGAGTTGAACAAGGCAAATTGTTGATATGTATTTTGAGGAGCAATTAGCATAATTGTGGCATGAAAGAGTAGGAGAGATTCCCAGTCCTTCAGCAAGTTTTTCAAGGAAGGATAAGGAGTTGAGCAATTGCACAAATTCCTAAGTCTAAAGTGCTAAGCAATGGCACATTTTTCAAGTAGTCAAAGTTTGTTAGTGGCACAAAATTCAAGGGGAGATAAGTACCTTGATGTGTTTTTAATATTGTAATTAATTCTCTAAGAAAAAGCAAATAAAATCCCCTTCTAGATTGGTTTTCCTCTTGTGGGTTTTTCCAAGGTCAGAGTTTGACCAAAAATCCAAGTGTATTAAATTATGCGCATGCTTGTCTTATTTCCTTATCAATTGCAAGTGAAAAGTAAGAAGTAGAGGTATCCTATTAGTGTTTCAGTTCAAATTTTATTTTCATGTTTATATATCAACATATGTGGGTTGTGGGCATTAAACTGATACATAAAATCAACTAAAACTAGGGTGGGCTACAAACCTAACATTTCCTACACTTTTGAGGGGTTACAATCAGAAGCATCCAAAGACCTGGGATGAAAATATAATATTATATATATATATATATATATATATACAACACTCTTATAACAGAGCAATCCACACTTTACTAGTAACAGCACTCTTATAACAGAGCAATCCACACTTTACTAGTAAGTCCCCATTTGAAGCTTGCTTTAGATATTTGCCACCTTCACCTTTGGATATTGCATATGAGAAACAAGGAGGAAAGAGGGAGAATCTTATAGAGGATGCCTTGAAAACAGAAAAATTTGTGGGAGAAGATCAGACAAATCCATATACATGTATAGAAAACACAATAGAAATACAAGGTTGAGCATGGTCAGCATAGTACAAAGAAGTCATTCAAGGTGGGAGATAAAGTATGGTTACAGTTGAACAAGGAGAGGCTATAAGGTCTTGGTAAGAAAATCAAGGCTCTACAGTATGGTCCCTTTGAGATACTGGAAAAGGTGGGAGATAATGCCAATAAACTCAGTCTACCCCCATACATGTGTGTTTACTGAATTGTGAATGTAGAGAATCTGAAACTTTAATATCCTTCCATGCTAGATCAAGAAGAGAAACAAGTCCTACCTTCCATAAAGGATTTGGCACCAAATGCTCAAGCAAAGTTGAGAAAGGATACAGTTTTGCAAAAGATGTCCAAAATTACAAGATAAGGGCAGCATGACCTTTGGCAGGCTGGGTTGAAAGGATAGCTTCCAAGCAAGGTTAAATGATACACCTGAGAGAAGGTTGAGAAAAAAATTTCTCACCTCATTCAGTAGAAGCTTTTTGGAACCAAAAACCACCCAAAATGGGGAGGTGTGATCTGGATTGGATCATTATATTGTTTGTCATCTATCTGAATGCTTTCAAAGTGGAAAAAATGGAGAAATCAACTTACAGGGCCATTTTTACCGGCAGGACCCAGTTTTGCAAACTGGGGTCTGAAACCTTTTGAAAGCATTTTTATGCATGAAACGACATTTTATGGGGTAAAAATTTGTCATTTTAGCACATCACCTTTTTTCATATTCTACACACAGAGACTTTTCCAACGGTACAAGAATCACCTCAGTCGGAGTCCATATGTAAAGTTGTGTCATTCAAAAGTTGACCTTCCTGTTTTAACCACCATAATTCGAGTAGATGCCACATCAGCTCCCATTACTCATGGAAAAGGGGCTAGCCACATGATCATGATGAAGAAGACTCTAGAGGAGTCCATATTGTAACTCTAGTTGAGAGTTGAAAGAGTCAAACCTAACCACTAGTAGGTTATCGGGTTGTGTTATAACTGGGCCACTAGGAGGAAAAGGGATCCGATTCTTTTTTAGTGCATTTTCTTCCATAGATGAGCACAGTAGCTAAGAGGGATAAGTAGAAAGCACACGAACAGGATTTGTGCACTATAGTAGCCCACGGGCCACATGCCTTACTTCTTTGTACTTGCAACCATTTTCTATTCAAAAAAAGAGAGTTGAGCAGACTCACCTTCTAGATAGGTTGTTTTCACCCAAAAGGATTTCCCAGGATATATCTTGTGTCAATTGTGGTTCGTGAGTTTTTATTTTTGTTGTTCTCTATTATCTACATTATTATAATTTGCATGCATACACAATAACTGGTAGCTTACTAATCCAAAAAGCTAAAGAGAAATAAACCCATTTCCATCATAGTGTAGATTTTTTATTTTTAAGTATAATTTATTAGATCTATTGTGATGAATTGTCCAGTGGAATATCCACCTCAGTTTACAGATCAAGGGCCCTCACAGATTGTGTGCCTTACTTGGATGTTTGATGGCAACTTGTTAAAATTGGCAACTAGGGCCAAATTCCACCTTGGGACAGCTCATATGATGGAGATGATTATTGCATTGGATTCCTCTTTTCGAGAGGTCCAAGTTTGATATATAGATCATCTCATTCGGACAAGCAGAAGTGAAATTTCGAATTTATTCACTCACATGTGCAAATTGTTCAAGTTGACCTCAGCCTAATGTAGGCTCAAGAAGCCAAATAGATGTGTCATTTCACCCTCAACGAATTGTATAAATAGGAGTGACCTCTCACCTCATTTGGACATCACTCACTCATCACCTCTTCTCTCTCCTAATCAAATTGGTTCGTACAGCTTGAGGATCATTTCTCTCTCTCTCACACTTGTGGATGAAGGACGAATTTTTGGGATAGATTGCAGGCCGAAAATTTCAGACTTCAAACCAACGTTGACCGAAGGGTTCTCGGCTTTGTTTGATTGCGTTTTGAGGGGCAAATTTCCAATTTTGAGAGGCCACACTAACTGGCACTAAAACCGAGATTTTCTGGGCATGTTGACCTGCGTTGACTTTTGTTTGACCACATAAAATTACAGCAGATTTTATCTCTCCTTTGACCAAGTTTGACCGAGTTGTTTTGGGCTACATTTAACCTCATGTTCAAGCTAAGTTTGGCCAAGGAAGATCAAGCTGCATTGGAGAAGGGTTGCTATTGTTTTGACCAGTGTTGACTTTTTGATTAGGGCTGAAGTTTGACAACAGTTGACTGCAGAATTTGACAGGGCTAGTTTGACTGTGTATTGGGCAAGTGAATTTGATTTGTGTACCCTCTCTCTGCTGAACTATTGAATAATAGTAAGAAGATTTGATCAAAGAGTTTTCCCCACATTGGGGTTTTTCCCTGGCATCCACCAAATTTGGTGTCCTCTTGTCTTGGCTTGTCCCCTACATATGTTTTTATGTTCTATCTGCATTTAATATCAATTTGATTAATGATTAATGTGATTGATAAAGGAAATAATTTGAAATTGTCATTGCGCTGCTAAAGGAACATTGAAGTAAACTGTGCTAAGCATAGAAAATACCATTGTTATCTAAAATTAACATGGAATCAGATCTCAGGTGAAGGCAAAGCCCGAGCAAGAGAGAGGAAAAGCCATCACTAAGAGAAGTTGTTGGACAAGAACTTAGTCTCAATGACGACTACATCTTACTTCAAATCCGAGGACAAGCTTGAGCATAAATCCGACTATCATGCATGTAAGATGTCTCTTGATTTGACTTTGGAAGAAAATGATGTTATGGACTATGGCAAAGGAAAAGTGGTGGAGCCTCCTTCAAGTGCACCCGCTGCTGCAAAAAAAAAGTACAAGAAAGGTGAGGTCAAGCCTAAGAAAATTATTATTGATTCTACTCACAAGCCTTTGGTTGCCTATATTTCTGATTTGGAAACATCTAAGGAGATGTATGACAAGCTGGTTGGGATGTTCAAAATAAATAATGCAAATCAAGTTCTCTTTCTCAAGAAAAAGTTGAAAGACATCAAGATGGATAGAGGAGAATCCATTCAATCCTACTTCATAGGGATTACTAAAATCAAGAATGATCTCCTATCTATTGGAAAAGTTGTTGGGGACAGGGAGCTCACTCTTATTGCACTTGAAGGCATTACAAGAGAATGGGATGTGTTTAACACTACCATCCTTAACAATGACAAGATTTCAGGATATGATGAATTATTGGCTAGATGCACTCAAAAAGAAATAAGGATGATGGAAAGAGACAAGCCCTCAAATGGAAACAATCCTATCGCCTTCTCTGCTCATGCTACAAGGAATAACAATGTTGGTCCAAGAAGACAAAGTCAAGGGTCCAAATCGAATTCAACAAAGGAAGAAAAGGAAGATGCTTCAATTGCAATAGGTTTGGCCACTTTGCTAGAGAGTGTCCTCAAAAGAAGGATACTCCAAGGGATGATGACAACAATAACCACAACAATTACAAAGGGAATGGCAAGCAAAGGAACAACAGATTCAACAACAAAGGAAAGAGGAATACTCTTGTTGCTCGATATGTAAATGGTCGTCCTCCCAAGAAGTCGAGAAACTCCAGGTATGAAGAAACTAATGTTGTAGAAAAGCAAAAAGAATTTTATCTTATTTTTGCCCTCACAAACGCCTCTCCTCCGGATACACTGGATCATTGGTTGATTGATAGTGGTGCCTCAAGGCACTTCACTAAGTATAAGGAGTGTTAAAATTGGCAACTAAGGCCAAAATCCATGTGAGTCATCTTATTTATGGCAGCTGATATTTTTCCTTGATTCCTCTCGTCGAGAGGTGTAGGATTGATCTAACGATCATCCGATTCCAACAAGTATTTATGGAGAAATGAATTTATTTGTATTTACTTGACAAATTGTCAAGGTCGGCCAACAACTAAATGTGTGGCACACACACCCAGCATATCATATAAATACAAGTGAGGTTGAGTCATTATTCACTCATCTCAGCTCTCACACATTTAGTTGTTGAAGCAATCTTAAAAGATACATGGAGTCCTCATCACACTTCCCCACTGAAGACAAGCTCCGTGAGAAGTCTAAGTATCATGGAAGGAAGATGTCTCTTGATCTAACATTGGAAAAGCAAGAAGTGTTGGACCATGTGAGAGGCAGAATCGTTGAGCCTCCATCAAATGCATCCGTTGTTGCTAGGAACAAGTGGACCAGGGGAGAAGTCAAAGCAAAGAAGATCATCCGGGACTCTATCGATAAGCGCCTAGTGGCCTACATTTCCGAACTGGCCACCTCCAAGGAAATCTACGATACACTGGTAAGCTTATTCCTTAGAAATAAGCTGAAGGAAATTAAAAAGGGCAAATATGAGAGTATGCAAGCCTACTTCTTAAGGATCACTGAGATCAAGAATGATCTCCTATCGATTGGGGTAGTTGTTCCTGACAGGGAATTGACCATCACAACTCTCAGAGGGCTCCCATTTGAATGGTATATATTAAGAACCACTCTTCTCAACAATAATGTAATCCCAAGATTCGAGGAACTAATGGCAAGATGCATTCAAGAAGAAACAAGGATAGAAGAGCAGGAAATGCCTGCACTTAGAGGCAATCCTGCTGCATTCTCCTCTCATGCTAAAAGGAGAAAAAATCCAGGGCACAATCTAAGGGAAAGGTTGGACCAAAAGGTGGAAGGAAAGGTAGATGTTACATTTGCAACAAAATTGGCCACTATGCGAGGGAGTACCCTGATAGAAAGGACACATCTCACGACAAAGATCAAAATCACTCCCAAGGCAATTCCAACAACAATCAAAGGAAGGGCAGGTTCAATGGCAAAGGAAAGAGGAATGACGGAAATCAAGGAAATGGTCAACCCTCCAAGAAGGCAAGAAACTCCAAGTATGAATCTAACGTTGTTAGCAATAAGCAAGATGAATATTATCTACCAGCAACCCTCTCTACTACTGCTCCCCCGGACTCGCTAGGAAATTGGCTTATTGATAGTGGTGCCTCAAGGCACTTCACTAGTTACAAAGAAGCTCTCTCTAATCTGATAGAGAAGGAGACTAACCTGGAAATTGTTCTTGGGGACAACTCCAAATATCCCGTGAAGGGCATAGGGAATGTCTCTCTACAAATGAATCAAGGTAATATAATTCATTTGCAATAAGTCCTATATGTACCTAATCTCAAAAAGAACTTGGTGTCCCTTTCGGCAATGGAAGACAAAGGCTACAAGGTGGCCTTCATTGATGGCAAGGTACGTGTATGGAAAAAGAATTTCGAAGATGCTTTCACTCTTGGGTTTCGGTTTGACTCTTTATATCATGTCAGAGGAAGTCCGTTGGGTGTCATGACATGTGACACATCTCTTCAATCCAAACTATGGCACCGGAGGTTTGCTCACCTTCATTATATAGCTCTACTCGATGTGAGACAAATGGTGACTAGGATGCCCGAGTTCAAATTAGAGCAAGAAGGTATATGTCGTGGATGTGCCAAAGGAAAGCTCAAAAGGGGACCATTCCCCTCAAGCCATAGCAAGACCTCTGATATATTGCAATTGGTTCACTCCAACATATCTGGTATGATGCGTGTGAATTCCTTGGGAGAATATTTATATTACCTCACTTTTACAGATGATTATTCTTGCAAGACTTGGATATACTTCTTGAAAAAGAAGGATGAAGTGTTCTCTTGGTTTTGTCACTTCAAAGCCTTGATCGAGAATCAAACCGAAAAGAAGATCAAGATCTTAAGGACTAATAATGGGACTGAGTATGAATCCAATGAGTTCCACGACTTTTGCAAAGAGGCTGGCATTAAGAGGGAGACTACATCACCATATACTCCTGAGCAGAATGGTGATGCGAAAAGGGAGAATCGTACGGTCGTGGAAGTTGTCTGTGCTATGCTCCATGATCAAAGGCTTCCGAAGTTTCTATGGGCCGAAGCTACGAACATCATTGTATATGTGCAAAACCGATGCCCTCATCAAGCATTGGGTTCCAAGACCCCCGAAGAAATGTTCTCTGGTAAGAAACCTGACGTATCTCATTTTAGAATTTTTAAGTCTTGTATATTTTCATGTGCCGAAAGAGAAAAGGAATAAATTTGGTGCATCTAAAAAGAAAGGAATCTTCGTGGGCCATAGCGAAAATACTAAGGGCTATAGAATCTACGTGGCTTGTCAAAAGGATGTCAAGATTAGCCATGATGTCACCTTTGACAAAGATATGGCTCTTAGCAAAGTTGACAATCTTCCTATACTAAGGAAATTTGGAGAAGTTGACACTAGGAAACCAGAGGAAAAGGAAGATGAGACGATGCCCGATGTAGAACCTATGGATCCTATTGATCCCCCTCCATAAGAGCCTTCCTCTTCTAAGAAGAGGCCTTCATGGCTTAGGGGGACACTTGATGATGCCGAGGGACACAATGCACCCTGAGGGGCTTTCCGAGAAAGCAAGAAGCCAACTAGGTATCAGGGATACTTGACCCTCATGAGCACAATAATTCAAAATGAGCCTTCATCGTTCCCCGAAGCTGTCAAGCATAAGTATGGAAGGATGCTATGACTGAGGAATATGAGTCCATCATGAAGAACGATGTCTGGGATGTGGTCCCCAGACCCCAAGACAAAACAGTTGTCACTTCGAAATGGCTTTACAAGATAAAGCATGGAGCTAATGCAAGTGTTGAAAAGTATAAGGCTCGTGTTGTCGCTTGTGGCTTCTCTCAAAAGGAAGGTATAGACTATGACGAGATATTTGCACCTATTGCCCGATACACCACCATCCGCTCGATCATAGCCCTTGCTGCTTTGCAAGGATGGAACCTACAACAGATGGATGTCAAGACCACATTCTTGCATGGTTCGATCAAAGAGGAAGTCTATGTGGAACAACCCGAAGGATTTGAGATTCATGATCGGGAATCTCACGTGTGCAAGTTGAAGAAATCCCTCTATGGGCTGAAGCAAGCACCCCGAGCTTGGTATGAGAGGATCAATAGCTACTTGATGAAGCTGGGATTCACTAGGAGTGAAGCCGACCCTAATCTTTACTTTAAGGTTGAAGATGACAAACCTCTCATACCGATGTTTTACATTGACGACCTCTTTCTGACAGGTGCAGACCCTCTCATTCACAAATGTAAGAGGGAGTTGGCTTCTAAGTTTGAGATGAAGGACCTGGGACTAATGCACTATTTCCTAGGACAAGAAGTTTGGCAGAAGCCAGGGGAGATTTTCCTGTCTCAAGGAAAATATGTGGTGAAGATGTTGGAGAGATTCGGTATGGTGGACTGCAAGCCCATGACTACCCCGATGGAGCTTGACTTCAAGAAGTTAAGCAGTAGTGCTACCGGACCCGTTTTACAAAATGCTACCAAGTACCGTCAACTCATCAAAGCATTGATGTTCTTGGTGAACTCCCATCCAGATATATGTTTTGCAGTCAACACGTTGAGTCAACATATGGTTGAGCCTCACCACACACATTGGATTGGTGCCAAGAATCTGTTGAGATACCTTTATGGCACAATCACTCATGGGTTGAGATACACTGTCGGAGATGTGAGACTACATGGATATACTGATGTTGATTGGGCAAGCAGTGTGGTGGATCAAAAGAGCACTTCCAGGTGTTGTTTCTCTTTGGGATCTGCCTCGATATCCTAGATGAACAGGAAGCAGAAGTCGGTGGCTTTGAGCACTGCTAAGGCAGAGTACATTATTGTGAGTATGGCCTCTGTGAGGCGGTCTGGTTGCGGAAGCTCTTTAGTGAGTTGTTTGGATTTACATTGGATACTACCGTGATCCTGTGTGACAACTAGAGCGGGATTCGTTTATCAAAGAATCTCGTATTTCATGATCGCTCCAAGCATATCGATATCAGGTACCACTATATCCGGGATATGGTGCAACGGGGAGCAATAAGGCTCCAACATATCGGTACAAATGAGCAAGTCGCCGACATTTTGACGAAGCCCCTGGGAAAGGTCAAATTCTTGACTTTCTGAGAATGAATTGGTGTCGTTGAGAGACCCTATTATGAGTTACATTGAGCTCTAGGAGCTCCAAGGGGCTTGGGGTACTTCTTGGAGCGACATGCGACCACAGGACGACTCACCCTCCCCTTGTGGTGCGCTATGTACAGGGTGAAAGGTTCAACCTTCCCCTGTGATACCCCGTGGTAACTTAGGAACAGGATGATTAGTTCTCCTGTCGTGGCATCCTACCCATGCAGTCTGGGACTCATGGGAAGTACCTCTCATCTGATCAATGAGCAGGGAAATGGGGTTAGGGACCATAGTAGTACTATCGATGGACGCATCGTTGTATCTATCGTATTCCCTATGCTAGGATGACATCCACTGCTCTAGGATCAATGAAACTGATTTGGGATTAGTGAGAGTGGTATGACACTCTCTGGGACTAACTTCGGATCAGTGGAGGATGGTATGATACATCCTCGATCATTTCTTCTTCTTCATAGTTCAACAGAGCATAGCAGAGCCATGCAGTGCAGGGCAATGCATTTGATGGCAGAGATAGTACCGACGGTCATACGAATTAGCAGATGGAGTTCTCCCTAGTTGAGAGGAAGTGTTAAAATTGGCAACTAGGGCCAAACTCCATGCGGGTCATCTTATTTATGGCAGCTGATATTTTTCCTTGATTCCTCTCGTCGAGAGGTGTAGGATTGATCTAACGATCGTCCGATTCCGACAAGTATTTATGGAGATATGAATTTTATTTGTATTTACTTGACAAATTGTCAAGGTCAGCCAGCAGCTAAACGTGTGGCACACATGCCCAGTATATCATATAAATACAAGTGAGGTTGAGTCATTATTCACTCATCTCATCTCTCACACATTCTTCTCTCCTTAGCTGATTGGGTTTACACACAAGGAAGAGAAGCTCACACATGGGAAGAAGGAGGACACAGAAGGGCAAGGAAGAAGGACGCAGGAGGACAAAGAAGCTGCAGCAAGACGTTTTGGACAGCGTTGACTTTTCAGGAGTGCGGTTTTGGTGTGGCAACCTCTCCTAGGTAGGCCGCAATTTTTGGCATGCAAACCGAAACAATTTGACCTCTGGTTTGACCAACGTTGACTGCCCTAGTTTGGGGCAGCAAGTTGACTTCAATTCACTGCAGTTTGATTGTGTTTTTGGGATTGTTTATGGGTTGCTTCATCTTGTTGTTGGAGGACTAGATGACCAGGAAATTGACCAACCATATTGAAGGTGTTAAATTGGCAACTAGGGCCAAACTCCATGTGGATCAGCTTATTTATGACAGCTGATATTTTTATTGGATCCCTCTCGTCGAGAGGTGTAGGATTGATCCAAAGATCATCCGATTCCGATAGGTATTTATGGAGATATGAATTTATTTTGTTTATGTAATTATTATCAAGCCGACCAGCACTTATGTAGGCTCTAGAAGCCCAACCGACGTGTCTATTCATCATCCTCATTTTGGTATAAATAGATGAGGATTTGATGTCATTTGGACACATTCTTCATGTGATCTCCTCCTCTCCACATCTTGGGTTTTTGGTGAAGGAAGGACACTAAGAAGAATACGTTGGCCTTGTATGATGCCCTAGCTGCTGTACGTTGCCCTAGCTGCTGTACGTTGCCCTAGCTGCTGTACGTTACCCTAGCTACAGGTCAGATGTGCCCTAGCCGCAGGTCAAGGGAAGGCTCCTATCTCTGCTCAAAGGAGTTCCAATAAACAGTCAACATGGTGCCCTAATCTGCTGACAAGTATTGCCCTAATCCGCTGTACAAGGAGACTCTTAGATGCAGCAAAAGGAGACTTTAATTTGTGGTTAAGGAGAGGTCTAACCCGCAGTAAATGGAGCATTGATATGCAGCAGAGGAGGCTCTTATATCCGCATCACCAAAGCCCTAATCCGTTATCATAAGGAGGCTCCTAAACTGCAGTCTAGAAGTGACCCTTAGCCGCAGCTAAAGAAGACCTGGCCGCAGATATAACAAGCCCAAATTCACAGCTAAGGAGAGACCTTCAGCCGCAGCAAAATGAGTCATAACGCAGCAAGAAGAAGCCTGAAACAAGCATGAATTGCTGAAGGTAACAGCACAGAGATAGAGGTTGTTACTAGGCTTGGGTCAAGGACTGTTTGCAAGGGAAAGGAGCTGCAGCATATTACACTGCTGCGTTGATGGTTATTGGAACTAGTTTGGTGGAAGACCGTAAGCCTATCTTGCTACCACACCAACGTCAAAGGGCAGCATGATAATGGGCAGCTTGATAAACAACAGTGATAGAATGGCATACCTGTAGCAGCCCTATCAAAATGAACAGCAGTGATAGAATGCCATCTGTCAGAACAGCATGATGATGATGATGCACATGGGTATGGGCAGCATGATGATGGATAAGATACATGGAGCATGGGCACCAACATGATGGGCAACACAATGATATATGGGTAAGCGTGATTTATGAGATCATGAGACAGCATGATGGTGCAACACAATCAGGGGCAGCAAATGGACGAGATGCAGAACGATGATAGATGAAAGAGTCACCTTGAGAATCAGTTGAAGCAGAATGTCTTCAACTGATCTCATCATGATACGAAATGATCTATGCTA
>APFE031291887.1:310926-334148 GCA_000404065.3 Pinus taeda
TTATGTTCTATCTGCAGTTTATCGTAATGCTGATGTGATTGCTAACTGTGAAAATTTAAATAAATTGCTCTAGCATAGAACATACCTAAACTTAACAGAAGGTCAATTGCATCTTGTTTGACCAGATTTGACTTTGTTGGTTAGGGTTTGCTGCTGCTGTCATAAATTTACAGATTTATGTATTTGTACTATTTCTCTTTGCTAAACTATTGAATATTAAAGAAGAATTGATCAAAGGGTTTCCCCACATTGGGGTTTGTCCATGGCTAGCCGCCACATCTGGTGTCCCTTGTCTTGGCTTGTTTTTTGTCAATCTATTAATGTTCTATCAGCATTTTACTTTATGTTTATATGATTGCTAATCAATGGCTAATAAGACGAAATTGAAGTAAATTGCACTAAGCATAGAACATACCATAAATTAGCAAGGAGGCCCTTGCAAACTTGGTTGAAAAGAAGACAAATATGGAGATTATACTTGGGGATAATTCCACTTATCCCGTAAAAGGAATTGGGACTGTCACTCTTCACTTAAATCAAGGTCAAACCCTACATCTAGAAGAAGTGTTGTATGTACCTGATCTGAAAAAGAAATTGGTCTCTACTTCTGCAATGGAAGATAAAGGTTTTAAGGTGACATTCGTTGATGGGAAGGTTCATGTTTGGAAAAGGAACCCGAAAGATGCATTTACACTTGGATTTAGGATTGAAGGTCTCTATCAAGTCGGAGGAAGTTCGTTGGGAGCAATGACTTGCAATGCTTCTCTTCAATTTGAATTATGGCACCGAAGATTTGCTCCCCTTCATTACAAAGCCTTACTTGATGTAAGGAAGATGGTCACAGGTATGCCCAAATTCAACTTAGATCATGAAGGAGTTTGTCAAGGTTGTGCAGCTGGAAAACATACAAGGGGACCATTCCCCTCAAGTGAAAGTCAAACTACCGATATTCTTTAATTGGTCCATTTTGATCTATCAGGTATGTTGCTCGTGACATCTTTGGGAGGATATTTGTACTATGCAATTTTTGTGGATGACTTCTCTCACAAAACATGGATCTATTTCTTAAAGAAGAAGGACGAAGTGTTCAAATGGTTCCGCTCTTTCAAAGCCATGGTTGAGAATCAAACAGTGAAGAAGATCAAAATATTGAGGATCGATAATGGAACCGAATATAAGTCAAATGAATTCAATGACTATTGTGGAGAAGTTGGCATTAAGAGGGAGACCACTACTGCATATACTCCTGAGCAAAATGGTGTTGCCAAAAGGAAGAATCGAACTATCATAGAAGCTACCTATGCCATGCTTCATGACCAAAGCCTACCAAAGTTCTTATGGGGAGAAGCTGCCAACACCGCTGTGTATATGTTCAAAATAGATGCCCGCATGAAGCATTGGACTTCAAAACACCCGAAGGTGTTTTCACCGGTAAGAAACCTAATGTTTCTCATTTTAGAATTTTTGGTTGTCCTATATATTTTCATGTGCCAAAAGAGAAAAGAAACAAGCTAGATGCATCTGGGAAGAAAGGAACGTTTGTGGGCTACAGTGAAACTTTGAAGGAATATAGAATCTATGTACCTGGTCAAAGAGAAGTGGAAATAAGTCATGATGTCACTTTCGATGAAGATTCTGCCCTTGGGAAAATCTGAGATCTTCCTATCCTTAAGAAGGACAATGATGATGATGCAGGAAAGCAGGATGAATCTCCGACAGATGATCTGATGCCCGATGTCGAAGGTCTGATGGATCCCATTGATCCACCTCCTAGTGAGCCCTCTACTTCAAGAAAAAGACCTTTGTGGCTCAAAGATACTCTTGAAGATGCTGAGAGACATGTTGCACCAAGGGGAACATTTCGTGAAAGCAAGAAGTCGAACAAGTACCAAGGGTACTTAGTTGCCATGAGTACCATTGTACAATCTAAGCCATGTACATTTGAAGAAGTCATGAAGCACCAAGTTTGGAAGGATGCGATGAATGAGGAAGATGAGTCGATCATGAAGAATGATATCTGGGATGTGGTTCCTAGACCTAAGGATAAGTCAGTGGTCACCTCAAAATGGCTTTACAAAATCAAACATGGAGCTGATGGGAGTGCTGAAAAGTTTAAAGTCAGGTTCGTTGCTCGAGGCTTCTCTCAAAAGAAAGGAGTGGACTGTGATGAGATGTTTGCACCAGTTGCCCAATATACCACTATTCATTCGATCATAGCCCTTACTGCCTCGCAAGGATGAAGCCTACACCAAATGGATGTCAAAACTGCTTTCTTGCATGGCTCGCTTAAGAAGTCTATGTAGAACAATCTGAGGGGTTCAAAGTTCAAGATCGTAAGGCACATGTATACAAGTTGAAGAAAGCCCTTTATGGATTGAAGAAAGCCCTCGAGGCTTGGTATGAGAGGATAGATAGCTATCTTATGAAGTTGGGTTTTACAAGGAGTGAAGTTGACCCAAACCTATACTTCAAGGTTGAAAAGGACAGGCCTCTCATTTTAGTCCTTTATGTGGATGATCTCTTTCTGACAAGTGATGACCCTCTCATTCATCAATGCAAGAGGGAGTTGGCTTCCAAATTCGAAATGAAGGACTTAGGACTGATGCACTATTTCTTAGGGCTGGAGGTTTGGCAAAAGCCAGGTGAGATTTTCCTTTCTCAAGGAAAATACATTGTGAAGTTGCTTAAGAGATGTGGGATGGTGGATTGCAAGTTCGTGTCTACTCCGATGGAACTCGACTTCAAGAAGCTATGTGTAAGTATTGTTCTGCCCGAATTAGCAAACCCTTCCGAGTATCGTCAACTTGTGGAGGCCCTAATGTTCTTGGTAAACTCTCGTCCTAACGTATGCTTCATTATGAACACGTTGAGTCAATTTATAGTCAAGCCTCATCACATTCATTGGATTGTTGCTAAGAATCTCTTGAGATATCTTTGGGGCACAATCCACTATGGGCTTAGATACAGATGTTAACTAGGTTGGCAATGTGGTGGATCATAAAAGCACGTCTGGGTGTTGCTTCTCTTTGGGGTCTGTTTCAATATCTTGGATGAGCGGCAAACAGAAATCGGTTGCTTGCTGAGGCCGAATACATCGCTGCGAGTATGGCTTGTTGTGAAGCTGTTTGGTTGAGGAAGCTCTTCAGTGAGCTATTTGAGCACGTGTTGGATACCACCGTGATCTTTTACGACAACCAGAGTGGGATTCGACTTTCAGAGAATCTTGTGTTCCACAACTGCTCCAAGCACATTGATATCATGCACCACTTTATCTGGGACATGGTACAACAGGGAGAAATAAGGCTCCAACATATCAGGACAGATAGATCGCAAATATCCCCAAGAAGCCCTTGGGGAAAGTCAAATTCTTAACCTTCCGAGAGAGTCTTGGAGTCGTGGAAAGACACTCCTATGAGGGTCCCACATGAGTTGGACACTGAGCTCTAGGAGCTCCGAGGGGCTTGGGGTACTTCTTGGAGCTATGAGCAACCATAGGGTGAGTGGTTCACCTTCCCCTAGTGGTACGCTATGTACAGGGTGAGTGGTTCACCTGCCCTTGTGATACCCCATGATGATTGACATGTGTGTAAGGTGAGTGGTTCACCTTCCCCTACGATTGACATATGCATAGGATGAGTGGTTCACCTTCTCCTATGGCATATGAGCAGGATGAGTGATTCACCTTCTCCTGCCGATGTCCCAGCACACATCCTACCCATGGAGTCCGAGACTCGTGGGAAGTACCTCTCATCTAGCCAATGAGTTGGGAAAAGTGGTTTAGGGACTATAACACTATCGACGGACACATCGTGTACTGTCGTACTCCCTATGACTAGGATGCATGGTGTTCAACAACTTTATTTGGAATCAAGGACTGACTTGTGTCAGGGGAGAGTGGTAAAGTCTTGTGACTCACTCTCGATCACTTCTTCATTATGATTTCATGGTTCAGCAAAGCAAAGTAGTGATGACATAGATGGTACATGATGACAAGATGGCATGATGATGACAGATGAATTGGCAAGTTGAATTCTCCCTGTTGAGAGGGAGTGTTAAAATTGGAAACTAGTGCCCAATTCCACCTTAGGACAGCTCATATGATGCAAAGGATTATTGCATTGGATTCCTCCTTTCGAGAGGTCCAAGTTTGATATATAGATCATCTCATTCGGACAAGCAGAAGTGAAATTTCGAATTTATTCACTCACATGTGCAAATTGTTCAAGTCGACCTCAGCCTAATGTAGGCTCAAGAAGCCAAACAGATGTGTCATTTCACCCTCAACGAATTGTATAAATAGGAGTGACCTCTCACCTCATTTGGACATCACTCGCTCATCACTTCTTCTCTCTCCTAATCAGATTGGTTCGTACAGCTTGAGGATCATCTCTCTCTCTCACACTTGTGGATGAAGGACAAATTTTTGGGATAGATTGCAGGCCGAAAATTTCAGACTTCAAACCAGCGTTGACCGAAGGGTTCTCGGCTTTGTTTGACTACGTTTTGAGGGGCAAATTTCCAATTTTGAGAGGCCACACTGACTGGCACTAAAACCGAGATTTTCTGGGCATGTTGACCTGCATTGACTTCATGTTGACTTCTGTTTGACCACAGAAAATTACAGAAAATTTTATCTCTCCTTTGACTGAGTTTGACTGAGCTGTTTTGGGCTACATTTGACCTCTTGTTCAGGCCGAGTTTGACCAAGGAAGACCGAGCTGCATTGAAAAAGGGTTGCTACTGTTTTGACCAGCATTGACTTTCTGGTTAAGGTTGAAGTTTGACTGCAATTGACTGCAGAATTTGACAGGGCTAATTTGACTGTGTATTGGGCAAGTGAATTTGATTTTTGTACTCTCTCTCTACTGAGCTATTTTGACAGGGCTAATTTGACTGTGTATTGGGCAAGTGAATTTGATTTTTGTACTCTCTCTCTACTGAGCTATTGAATAATAATAAGAAGATTTGATCAAAGGGTTTTCCCCACATTGGGGTTTTTCCCTAGCATCCGCCAAATCTGGTGTCCTCTTGTCTTGGCTTGTCTTCTGCATATGTTTTTATGTTCTATCTGCATCTACTGTCAATGTGAATAATGGTTAATATGTTGCTACTGCAAATAATTTGAAATTGTCATTGGGCTGCTAAAGGAACATTGAAGTAAATTGAGCTAAGCATAGAACATACCATTGTTATCTAAAAGTAGCACAACTTTTAGTGCTTTCTTGCAATTATTTAAGGTACTTGCTCAGTTTTCCCACCATGGGATCTCTACATTCTCAATTCAAGCTTACAGGCCATTATTATAACCTATGAAAGCAAAATATGGAAGATGTTCTTCTTAATCATGGAAAATCAAGGTCTTTAAGGTATCCATGTTGCAGATAAGTTTTGGTTCCATAATCAGAAGAAGAATTTGCCTAAAACATGGTGCACTCTTTTTCTAAACTTAATGAGGCTAAGGTCATCCAAATTGACAATCAATTGATGCACTTGGATCTGCAAGACATTGACTGCATTGAAGATTACTTGCCTCGTCTCAAAGGCATTGAGACTGGTTTTGGAAGAATGACATCACCACTTCAAGGAGAATGTACTACTACAGACTATTCTCCAAATCTTAGAGTTTAATAAGGCATTTCTTTCAAGTTAATTCTACAATTCCAAATAACATGACCTGTTTTTCCACATTAATGATATGTTCTTCCATTATTTATGATGGCTTTCCCTCTATTATTAGTTTTGCTTGTTATAAACCCTGAGAAAAGAGCTTGATCTATTGTTTCACCTTCATCATTAGTTAACATTTTTGCCTCTGCAAAAAGAGTTGAAATAACAAATTCTGAAGTTTGTAAAGATATTTGAGTAAGTGTAGATACTGGACTACTATATTTAGAGAGCATGACCATTAACAATGTCACCTTTGCACCTTCATCCTCTATATTAACTCCAAAATCTGCCCACTGTAAACTACCATATTTTGATCATTTGACATAATCAAACCAAAATATTGCTTTAACAGAAACTTTGCACTCTGTGCCTTCCTACCAATAATTTTCTAATGATCCTCAGACATCTCTACTGGACTTCACAGATCCAGATGATGTATCCAGATATCTGATAATCCTAACCCAATAAGGGTTTTTGCCTTATTATCCTTATTCTGCCATTCAATTAATTTTTTTGATGTGCAGGTTACTTTGTTACACGCTTGAGAACTTCCCGAGAACTTCTTTCCATTAAACAAAGTTTAAGTTTTAATACAAAGAGTATGCCCTTCAAATCTCCCAATAGATGATGTTGTCAAGATTTTATTGAATTCTCAAAAACAGGAAAAATTACCATCACCTTAAAAACTCCCTGAAAAATATATTGAGGTCGCCTAAACAAATTTGTTGCAATTATCTCTCAACCTGGAACTATGCAAAGGCCAATGATGTGAGTCTGTCCATCTAGTTTTCCTATTTGCTTGTTGGCACTACAATAACTGTTGTTGAATAAACAGTCAAGCGCATGTGCTGAGCAATAAACTAACATAGATCCATCAAAATCCCAAATCTAGCAAACAGCCAGAGGGATCAAAAAAATTCAAGATGAGTGTGTTTTTATCCCTCTCAATGCATAAAAGATCCAAGGTTAAGTTGGACCCGTGATAGTTTCTTAAATATTTATAGTTGTTTAATTATGGTAAGTTGTCAACTTGTGAGCCCTATCATAATAGACAAAAAATCATCAAATACTTTGGAGCACAGGGATTGCAAAGAACTTCAGCTGCCCTGATTCTGGTTCCACTCTGATCATGTTCAAAAAGTATTATGGAATTGGAATGCTTGCACACATATCGAAGGCCCTAATATCTCATAAAATTGACCAATGCATTTGACCTTGGAAGATCATCCAACTTCGTTTGATAAGACACTTTTGGACAAATCCGTGAAGTTGGATCATTTGGCCATACAAAAAATGGCCCAATATCATGACAAGACGCATGATTACTTAGTCCAAGTAATAGAAAGAAGGTCCTTGAGAAAAGGAACATACACATCCAACTTAGAGTTCATTAAATATTTCTTGAAATGCATTTCTAACAAGTTCTACTCAATGACTTTTATTTAATAACATGTTCTATTCACGACCGTGTTTAAGCTTCCTTTCATCACCATCACGTCTGATATTCATTTACAGCCTCCATATTGGGTCGCATCCCATGCACGCAATAATGCCTACCGTTCTATATTAATATTGACGATAAATATATATTAATCGTGTATGCATATACTCTCTATATATATATGTGTGTTTTTATAAAATTTGCAAGCAGTTTCCAAAACTCCCTGTTTGAGGTAACTTCGGCTGTCTACCTTACAAACAGTACTACACCCCAATAACTGTACGTGACGCGTCCTATTAAATGCGCTCTACTAGACCGTGATCGACGTTAGCATGACTATCTATCTCCTATGCACATACCAATCAAGACTTCTGATCCTGGAGAGCATTGTATTGGACTGAAAGTCGTTCCACCTTATGCACTTTAGAACAAAAGTTAAAAGAATGCATACATAGTGCTCTCTACAACGCAATTAAGGCGAGTTGCTAGAAGTGACATGACCTCAACAAAATCATGTCTTCTTTCTGCGATGAAATTTTGAATTCCTGTCGAAACAAAACAATTATTTTATAACATATAAATGATGGAAGACCCACAAACAATGTGTACGATTGGCCCCGGTACAGAATACACTAAGCCCAATACTCTAAACCGACAGATGTTCAGGCCCTATTACGCACCAACACCATCATAGCTTGCTTGTAGCAGTGCAAGACCAACAACAAGTTTGACTGGTTAATTGGAATCCTGCCTACCGCTTTCCGCATAAAATCAAAATCCCAAAACCATAAGCATGTGTGATTTCAGTTCCTTCTTCCTCCTCTTCGTTCTTAAGAATAATTTCGTTGGAAAGGGAACATGCTTTTGCTGTACAGACGAATAGTTTCAGTTACAGAAAACAATTTTAATAGAAACTCTCACTAGTAAGGTTAATTGTATTGCAATTAAATATGGTGTCTAAATGCCTGGTGAATAATCCAGCACTACAACTGGAATTTACCTCAGCATAAGCATAACAATTGACTCTTCGCAAAATGTATTTATGAATCCTATCAATTTTCGCTTTCTATTTAATCTTTCCCGTGTTTCGGTAACTGAAACATGAAAGTTTCGGTGCAAAAGTTCTCAGAGATGAATCCATCGGATCAAAAGGTAAGGATTAAGCTCAAAATTATTAATTTTTAAGAAAAGCGGCAAAGGATGAAGAATACCTTAACGGCCAAAGGTGAAACGCGGATCAAATTGAAGCCGACAACACTGCGAATCCTTCCAAGAAGTTTGTGGGCCGATCACAGCCACCGCAATTGATAAAATTCCAGCCGATCGCACGCCTAAACCCTTGTTTCTTGCGGATCCTGACGAATAAATGCAAATGCAAATGCAAAGGAAGTCATTCCATTCCAGTCCCGACTCGTTTGGAACAAACTATCTTTTCCAACCCAAGCGAACAGCGAGACAGAAATCAATAGTGTGGAATAATAGGGAGATTGAAGTGGTCACATGCACGAGTTACAGACACTCACGGTCAATGCCTGTGATCTTGCCATATGATCGGGGGCTTAATGTCAGCCGTCCCCGCCAAATATTAAAAAGGAGGAAACCAGAAGTAATTTTGTATTAAAGGAGCTAAAAAACCGACAAGCCTGGGTAAGCTGATTCAACTGCCTACGTGTTTTTTTTTTCCATCAAAGATTCTTCCGTATTTACATGTTTAAAATTTGTACCTCCTTCAAATCTGGAAGGAGGTAAAGGTTCCTTCTAAACTAATTTATTAGTAGAATCATTTTATGTTTATGTTTGTATTTGTATTTGTGATTCTATTTATGTTTGTATTTGTATTTGTGATTCTATTTATAGTCTATATGTTTATGATTATATAGTTTATAGGTTTATATTTGTATTTGTGATTGTATTTACTATTTTTTAGTTTTAAAGGATGATTATATAGTTGGATGGGTTTATTTTTCATGCATTGTTGATGGGTTTATTTTTCCTGCATTGTTTTTTATTTGAGTTTTAGTTCAATTAAGTATATGTTTATGTTGTTATTATTGTTTTGGAGTTTTTTTTTAAATAGTTTAATTAGGTTATAATTTTGTTTAGAAAATAGTGGAATATTTGACAAGATTTTGACAAAAATCTTAGAAATTTGAGAAATCTAGGTTAGTTGTTAAGCTTAATGATTTTGGGTGTTTTAGGGATTTTTTATGGTGTTGAATTCATTTTCACAATCATAAATGATTTAAACACTCCTATAGTTGGAATTTTTAAAATAAAAGATGATCAGATGGCGAAAAATGGTTTTTCGGGCAAAATTGTGACCTAGATAAACAACGTCAATTCGTAATCAACATATTTTATAGCCCTTGTGTTCATGTGATATCTAAAAATACTATAATCTCATCCATAAAAGTCTCTCAAAATTTATTTGTTGAACCCCCTCCCAATTCATTTTTCTTACAAAATAATCTTTCTTTTTAAATATATTACTTGTTTTTACTAAGTACCCCTTTTTATACTCTACCCATAACCACCCCCCCCCCCCCCCGCCCTCCAATTCATTTTTCTTACCAAAATAATCTTTCTTTTAAATATACTACTCTTTTTTTACTAAGTACCCCTTTTTATACTTCTACCCATAACCCCCCCCCCCCCCCCCAACCCCCCCCCCCCCCCACACACCCCCCCCCACCCACACCCCCCCCCACCCCCCCCCACAACCAACACCCCCCACCCCGCCCCCCCCACCCGCCCTCCCACTCCACTTCAATACCCACAAAATCTTGACTTTATTTCTCATCATTTCAAAATCTCCTTTATGAGTCAATGTGTTAATATATTGGTAAACAAGTTGAAGCCCCCGTGATTGGCATATGCAATCATAGTTATAGCAAGTAGTAAACCCTAGTTGTAATGAGTAGTAAACCCCAGGTATCTTTGGTGGAATAGAACCCCCCACTTATGGCCTCTTAGTCAAAGCAATCATTTCAAATGTCATTAGTTGTACTCTCTCCTAGATGAGGTGTAGGTATACTAGACACATCATGATAAGTGGAAACAAATCAAAATATATAAATATAAATGTTTTAAGAAACCTTGTGGAGAAACCCCTTAGCACTTCCTCGTGTTTTAAGATGGTACCCAATGAAACCCATCGATGCTAATTAAGGTTTCTAGCTTGGTAGGGTTATCAAGTGAAGCATGTAATAAAGGTACAAGTTTGAGGATCAACATCAACATCTCTCTCTCTCTCCCTCTCCCTCTCTCTCTCTCCACACACACATATATAGCAAGGCCAAGCGAAAAGAAGGAGCTAATGTATAATGGACCAAGTTAAAGCACCTAAGGAAAATGATGAGAGAAATGGTGAGGTCTTTTAAGGAGGTTTTATTGGTTCCTAAAACCCCTCCCATGTTAAGAAGAGTTTCTCACATATGTGTAGGAAGAGGAAAACCACACACACATATATATAGCAAGGCCAAACGAAGAGAAGGAGCTAATGTATAATGGACCAAGTTAAAGCACCTAAGGAAAATTATGAGAGAAAGGGTGAGGTCTTTTAAGGAGGTCCTATTGGTTCCTAAAACCCCTCCCATGTTAAGAAGAGTTGCTCACATATGTGTAGGAAGAGGCAAACCACAATTTAATTCCTTTGATGTCAAAGAAAGGGTCCCAACGGATGGGATGAGTAGGATTCAATCTAAATGATTGATATGTAAATTTATGAGTATGTGTCCTTCTAAACAATTGTTTTGGGTGTATTTTAAAGAACAACAAGATTCAAGGTAATTTTCATATTGATCTTCTAAGTAGCCAAGATAAATTTATTAATGTCAAATAGATGACCACAAAAGTAATTTATGGAACTAAAAGAGTAATAACATCATAAGTATAAAGTGGGAGTGCAAAACAAACTCCTATATCAACACGAAAAATATAAAAGATAATGAACTAAGTGTATAGCTAAAAGCTAGATGTTACAACTGAAGGAAGATGTAAAATAAGGTGCAACTACAAGAGAGATGTAAGAAATTGATGATATTTAATGTTGAATACAAGACAATATGTTAAGGCATGTCAAAGTTGCATGTTAAGGATGAGTAAGGGAACTGTAAGAGAGATGCCTCATTAAACTCATTATTATTTGTGAAAGGGCCAATGTAATGGTGGATGATATCCTTTGGGAGTGGTCAAGGTTGAGAGGCTCAATTATGTGATCGTGGGGAGCATAAGAGCAAGTAAGCCCCAAGTCTTCTAACATCTAGAGTCATGGAAAGTAAACTTTGTTTGAAAACCTAACTACTTGGACAAACCTAGGTAGTAGTGTGTCGGATGGGGGAAACTTGACTTTGGGACTACTTAGAGTTAATATGTCTAGCTTGGTGGTGTGCACCATATGCACTATAATGGCAACTCCCCATGGGTCTCAAGGAAGTCACTCAACCACACAAGAGGAGGGGGGGGCAAGAAGAGACCCAAGGTCTCACTGATCTAGGAACAAAAGGAACATGGATCTATGTCTATCACTTGTTGCCCCAATCAAATTTAAAGTAGAGTTTATTTCCTAGTTATGTTACCTTCAATTGGCAAAAGGGATAGACATTTGAATGAAGTACATATTTTTGAGTTAGAGTTGACCTCTCTGTGAAATGCCTCTCTGTGAAATTTTGGTCAATTGAATTTAAACCTAGATTGCACGCCCATCAAAACCCCTTGTATGGGTCCATGTGCCCCTTTTTTCCTTTGAGTTTTAGAACATTTGTAGTTTGAATAAGATTGGGAACAATCTGGGGTGTTATTTTGCTCACCCTAGCCAACTCTTAACGAGATATGTTGTCTCATGACAAAGTATGTGTGGTCATGAATCTAAGTGAATCCATCCCCAAAAAACACTATTGGGATAGGTAATTAAGTGCATATTTAAGATATTGGCTATGAGAACCTTTTTGCAAGTATCGAGCTTGAAATGAGCATTCCCACCTGGAAAGTAAATGCTTATCTAAATCTAAGTCTCATGTCATTTCTAATTAGTGTCAAAATACTTGGTCAAAATGGTAGCAGAAAAAACTCCAAAAGATATGGAAGACTTATGGAAATATCTCTTCCAAAAAATAGTTTGTTGCTCTTGCAACTAGGGATATGGTGGACCTTGGCATTTCTTCCATCCCTACCATAGTTTTATCCTTCAACGGCCCACTTTATACCAATCCACTACATATAGGAATCAACCCCATTCCAAATCTATTGTTTGTACTAATCAACCTCATTCTAAATCCATTGCTTATGCCAATCAACCCCATTCGAAAGAGAAATTCACATGAACCTTCTATCTCTCTACCCAATCAACTTGTTAACTTACTCCAACCTTGTCAATTTACCGTTAAACTTTCTACCTTACAACCCCTTACCTTGCCTTATTCTTCTGATTATAATTATTTTATTCTTCCAAATTAATTACCTAAAAATCGACATGACTCTTTTGAAAGCTAGAGCAAAACACATTTCTTTTAAATAAGTAAGCAACCCCATTAAGATCTTATAAAAAATAGTGAGGCACGATATGAGATTCCCCAAATCTTGATCTAGAGAAACTCCAAGAGGAAAGTTGGTCTAATTTAGCTAATAATATAGGTTAAATATTTTATGTCTCTCGTCTTTCAATATTTGGGTTATGTTGTTAAATGACATGACTTAAATATTTAGAGTCTCCTCATTCAATGTCCAGACTTCTTGCAGTCTCTTTGAGAAACCCTTTATTATGACTCATATGAATAAGGTCTATAAGTTTTTTTGAACAAAAGATACTTGTGGAATCATCTTTATTTTTTTAAGTTTTTAAAATTGAAAAAACATGTATGTTTTTTGTCAAGAATCCAAATCATTGACATATTATATGGATAAGCTAAACCTTCCATTTGGAGATAGGTGGAAGGTATCCGCAAGAGCTTTAGACTAAAAGTTGTGGGTATGTTGTTTTTCTAGTAGGAAACATGATTGTATGATTTAACTTAAATTATTTTCCTTTTTAGTGAGGGTGTTTTTAAAGGTTTAGAATTTTATTTGTTATTTGACATAATTAAATATAGTGGGGAGTATAATTATATGATTTAACTTAAATTATTTAGCATTTAAATAAGTTGGGCAAACAAGCTTTTGGATAATATTGAAAGTGTTTTTAAAGGTTTAGAATTTTCTTTATAATTTAAAAATAATTTGATATGTTAAAGTTGTATTTTGAAAGTAATAGATATCTTAAATAGTTTAAGATTGGGGATTCAAATTTTATTATAGAGGTCTAAGAAGAAAGGAAATGTTAGGTAGAAAAGAATCCATTTAATAAGATTTTTTAAGGTAATCTTTCTCATAGACATGGAATTTAGAAATGAATATTTAAGTAAAAACAAATTATATGATGAAAATAGTGGACAACGTTTTACTCAAGGAAAAGTGGTTTCATGCATTAGGAAGCTTTGACTTTAAAAATGTCTAAAATGTAATATTTAAGAGCATTATCCCCCACAAAAACAATGAAATAAAATTGGAAATTGCCTATACTCTATGTAGGATTCAAAAGGAAAAATATTATTTAGCAAATGATATGACTATAATGTTGAAGAGGGAAGATAACTCCTAGAGACATGAGCTAGGGCTAGGTATCCTATAGGATTCAATAGGAAGAAGATTATTTAGAAAATGATATAAATATAATGTAGAAGAGGGAAGATACCTCTTAGAGACAAGAGTCAAGGTTGGCCATCATAGAGACAAGAATCAAGGACATAATGGCTCTGGGATAGGGACAAGAACATGACCTTTTTCTATTAGATGGAACAAAAGAGAATAATTAGAATAAAATCTCCAAGAATGTGAAAGATGACAATATTATTGTGGAAGGACATGTTCAAGTTTGTAAAGAAGTTAAAAACTTTTTAGAAATATGCTCTATGCTCAAGTGTGTAAAGAAGTTAAAAAACTTTTTAAAAATATGCTCTATGAGCCAAGCATAAGATCATAAACTAGCTATACACAAATTTTGAGCAATATTCTATAACTTGTCATATAGATGAATAGTAGTTATTGGCTCTATTATTCTTATAACATTAACTCCAAGAGGAAAATTTCTCCTTGAAGAGGAATAAAGCCCTAAGGCCTAATAGCTTTCAAGTTGATTTATACCAGATAATATGGCACATTATCAAAACAAAAATTTCACAAGGCAGTGAAAAGTCAAGTAATAAAGGAGAATGTTAAAGGCATTGAACCCCACTTTCCTTACCTCAATCCAAATAAGGTGGCCACCATAAATTTTGATGTCTTTTAGGGCTGCCACTTTGTGTAACGCCTCATATAAAGTCATATCAAGTCAATTGCAACAAGGTTGAAACCTTTGTTGCCTAAATTAATGTTAAAAGAACAATGAGATTTTGTGGCACGTGCATAAAGGTTCAAGTATGCTCTTGAAGTTGCACCTTGATAAATCATATGATACATTTTAATGGGATTTCTTAGGAATGTTCTACCGTATTTTGGTTTCAACTGATAATATGTAAATTAGACAATGAATGTTTTCTACTACATCTTATTTTGTTCTTATTAATAGAGGCTAATAGTTTCTTAGATCCAGGCCAATATAGGGTTCCCCATGTTTCCTTTCTCCTCATTGTGATGGTTAAGTCACCATCAAGTTATTTACAAGTATGTAAAATCCAATGATATGATTAAAGGCCTAAAAGTTTATCAAGTCCCCCCCTCTACCACCCACACCAAGTTTTCTTGCCCAAATTATGGATGACATTTTGTTAGCAAGGCAAGTATGTATTGAATAAAACAAGAATATTTTGAGTATCCTTAGAATTTTAAAGGAAGCATTTGAATATGATACTATTAAGGATAAGTTTGATGTTTTCTTTGTAATAGTCAACCAAAGGTTGCAAAAGAGGATCTTCTACGTCTTGTAATTCTAGATTTTTGAATTTCTATCTATGTACTCAAGGTTTCCTCTATCTATCTTGGACATAGAGTTGGGAATGGGCTCCAATCATAGGTAAGCTAAAAAGTAATTCAAATTCATGGACTCACATAAGCATCTCTATCATTGGGAAGGTGGTCCTTATACAATTGGTTATATATGTTGTCCATTATATCAAATATCCATCTCAAAATGGTACAAAGGTTATTTTGTATGAGATGAGGGTCTTGTAATAAAATTTATATATAGGGGAGCCTAGAATGAAAACAAATAACATTCATTTTCTTGAATTGAAGTTACACTTCTTAAGTGGGCAAGGAGTGTATGTACCATAAAACTTGAATCAACAAAAAGAAACATTTAATTGGTAAGTTATATTTGAGGTTATTGAAAGAATCCAAAGCATTGTGGACCTAAAATATCTAAAATTCAAAGTAATTTATTGGTAAAACAATAAATGGAATCATAAAAGCCACAAATTATCCCAAAGGACCTTGTACTCAAAATGTAATTTTGTAGAAAAAAATCAAGATATTCATGATGCCTTCTCTAATTATTTGGGATGGTGCACAGAATAACTATGTTTTGTTACCTAGCAACTCTTCATGGGAATTTTTAGCATGGGAGATGAAGCAATTTATATGTACTAGGGTTAAAGATTGCTTAATTGAATCTTTATTGGGGTTGGGAAAGTTAGAACAGTGGCCCACTATAAAACTACACTTACAACTAGACTTTCCAAATCTAAGATTTTACAAATGAATTTCAAGGACTTTACAAAAACAGTTGCCCTAATAAAAGATTATTAATTTTTTGTAACTAAAATTATAAGATGTCAAGAGTTTGTTCTGTTTTTATGCATATATGTTTTCTGAGAAAGATACTTCCAGCGAAAGACTGCTTTGTTGATTTTTGGTTCAAAAATAGTAAAAAATTGATGTGTTATTATGTAGAGTCCTCCTACTTGGAAGAAAGAGTTAGTATGTTGAAGTTAAAGACATGGAGTAAGATTCCTCAATAGAAAACCCATCAATCTCTTCAAATATGATGAGGTCTGGTTCCAAAGTTGAGGCGCTCTTTGAAAGTTTGAGGACTTCCTTGTTGAATTCTCTGTATATATGATAAAAACTTATGTCTTGAAAAATCATTTTGTCTCCATTATTTTGCTTTTCCTTGTTGATAGATTTAGAACATCTAAGTGTGCATGTCTTGACAACCAATCAATTACACGTTTAAAGTCCCCTATAATTCGAATGCTTCTGATATTCTTTTGATTTTCTAAAGTCGAGAGGTCCAAAACAACGATCTATTCAGCTTTAGTGTTTGTCCGTGATCCAATCTCAATCCTAAAACAAAGAGTTTTGGATCCAAACAGTCTTATTAGGCCCCCTCCTCCACAAGAGTTTCCTTGTGTTGCTCCATCAAAGAAACCTATGGGCCTATAAAAAGGAATACCTGGAAAAGGTGCACATCTCTCGTTGGTGGATATTTGGAGTGGCATGCATTCCCTGAAGAGATAGATAATTTTGGAGACTTGAGGATAGATAACAGATTAGAGTTTTTTTAAATAATGTTGTTTATAAGCAACCATATGCCCCGTGCAAAAAATAGGAAGGGTTATGATATAATGGAATTTTTTCATGCAAGAGCGCAACAGATCATTAAAAGAGTTGCTAGTTACATTATCTCTAATGTTTAGAACTTGGAGAACAAATTTCCAAATTTCCTGGGCAATGCTACAATTCACAAAGAAATGGTATGTTGTTTCTTCATTTTGTTTGTAGAGGTAACATGCACTTGGCCCTATGAAGCCTCTTTTTTTTTAAATTGTTCGAGGTGAAAAATTTGTTGTGAAGAACCATCCAAGAAAAACACTTTACTTTATTGGGGATGTGCCACTTCCATTTGAATTCGTTCTTCTGTCTAAAAATCGATGCAACTTCTAAATGGGTAATCACATCATATGCAAGGCGATTTCTTACCTTTCTAGAGGTAGAATCCCAACTCTAGATCAACTCATCTTTGTCATTTATTATTTTGAATCCATTAAGGTTCATCTCATTTGTGAAGGAATTCCATTCTTGAGCTAGTGAACCAACAAGTCCAAGGTCTGTTGAAGTCAACCAATAGCTTGAGGATTGCGGGAATGTATGGTTGAGAAATCTAGGGAATTAGGATTAGATATTTCTCTTTGATGATAACTGCTTGTGAATTCCTTTTACTTATTTAAATTATGATCTTCTCTTTAGTTAGATTATTATAGTGTTCTTCTTCATCAAACAACTACCAAAGCATTAACAATAAAGAGACAAGAGACACGAAATATATGTAAACAACCAGGGCCAAAACCTCTCCAACTTGAGAGGAAAACCCAAACGAATTCTTCTTCTTATAGAGACTTCAATTAACAAATACCAAGACCAATACCCTTGACCTATTTAACCTCTGCAAGACCAAGTCTCAAGGATTCTTAGTTTGACCTCTTCTTCCTTGAGTCAATGATGATCAAACTGCTTGCTTCTCCCTCCTTCTCAACTATCCTTCAGATTTTGGCTTCCTGCAACCCTCGACCTCTTTAGAAACCCTAGTTGCAACATGTGTGAGAGATAGATGGTGATTTGATCCCTTAAACTCCTTCGCTTGAACAATATGACTTTCTCCTTTAACTCGGCTTGATGAAAGACTTATTATTCTTTCTTGATTCGATCCTTTAGGACATTCGTAACAACCCGAGTTCCTTGAGCAGCAAACAATACTTCCCTTCTTCACACATATGGGAGGAATCAACCAAAACAGGCCCAAAAACAAATCAATACACTTTGGCTCCTTTACTTTATTCTCCTTGCTCGATGTGAGGCTCCTTCTCCTAGGTTTCTCACACCTTATCTTCTATTTCAGATCCTTAATCGAATGTGCCCTTAGTGAGGTTGAGATCACTCTATATTTAGTGATATGCTCTTGGAAATAAGCTGACTTGAGCCATAGGTTAGGTTGATATGCTCTTGGAAATAAGCTGACTTGAGCCATAAGTTAGGTTGACTTTCCATTGTAGAAAGCTCTCCATCTTCTTTTGAGGGTCGACATGAAGGAGTGCTTGTGAAGATATCTTAGAGTATTAATGACTCAAACAAAATTACTTTTACAATATGTAACACATTTTTAATACATTACATTGACTCCCTAGACTTTATGACTTGATGACCAACCCTAAAGGCTCACAATGGGAGCCTTAACTATAAAATAAAGTTCCTTGAGCATGAAACCCATGACTTAAGCATTAAAATAATTTTATTTTCTTCTTTACATAAATTACATAAAATCATGCTTACACATGTCATTATGAAGACCGAACCTAGTTACATTTTTCAACACTCCCTCTTAACTAGGTAGGTATTCATAATCCATACAAGGTACTTGAACATTCTCAATCTGAAGAATTCTCATAAGAAGAGTCAGATTGGTAATCCATTTGTATAGCATCATATCATATAGCATTGTCACATATCAATGCCTTGACATAAAACTTTATCTCTCCACAAGATCAGAGCACAATGTTAGCGAGTCCAATGATTTATAGACACCATCATCATTGTCTCTCTCGAAACATACCCCACCTAGTTTCTCTCAGAGTGTGTTCCACTAGGACTATTCTTATATTGGATTCCAAGCCCTCAAAGAATATTGGTCCTCTACAACTACTCTTATCTTGGATGCCCTACCACATCCTCAAAGAGTATTGGATGTCAGATGCTTACCCAATCCTCCATTATTTCTTCCCAATTGAAGACAAGAATGATGTGATTACCTCTCCCTCTTAACTAGGGAGGATATACCCATTCCTGTGAAGGAATGTGCCCAAGCTCCCTCTTAACCAGGGACCTGACCAAGCTTTCCCTTATCCAAGGACTTGCTTCCAATAACTCTCTAGGTGGAGCTCAAGGGACAACTAACTGCTTGTAGGACCCCTTCTTTCGATGTCATGAATTTATTCCTTTTCTTGGAGCCTACATATTTTGGGACTTCTTAATAGGGCACACGCCATCCATCACTTTCATCCATGAGTCATGTCAATCATGTCATCATTACTTTCAGTGGAAAGTGATCCATTAGTCCATATATGGTATTCCTTCATGTCGTGTTGCCTTCTTCATGCCATGTTTCCTTAAGGATTTCTCATCTCGCTATATGGTCATTAGTGGTGGAAGACATCCACAGCTCTTCCCTTGGCATCCCTACATAATCCCATCCAGATATCGTATGAAATGAACATTAAATCAAAATTACCTTTTTGATGGTCTTTCATCATGACATCTTCCTGTTAGCATCAACATCCTGCACACATGTTGAAACATCTCCAAAAGATATACATTGTCAAGGGTCTCCTTTTTCATACTTCATTAGTGCCTTCATATCTTTCATGGAGATATCATAGTCAAATCATCCAGTCAATGGATGATGATTGCCTCTTCCATGGTTGCATTTTTCGTGATCTCTTCCTTTCTTTGTTCACACTCTTTCTTCTTGGAACTTTCAATCAAAGTTCCTTTAGTTTTGTCAACCACCTCATATTTCATATGAGGACATATTATGTTGATTTTCATCCAATATGTGATCCATGTGTTCCTGCATCCTTTCAAAGGAGGAGATTCCTTCTTTTTTATCATGCTCTCAAGATCAAGCATTCATCCATGTTACCTGCAACCATATGACACGACTCTAAATTATCAAATAAAAGCATACATACCTAATTTTCCTTTAGGTCATCTAGACTTCTTTCAGCAGCTTCCCTGATTGAAAAAACTTCAATTCCTTGACCTGCTTTACTTTTTTCAACATCATACCATCATCCCATGAATTCCTACAAGTCGGAATTCTTGATGAAGCCCTTGCTTTCATTCAAACTGTGAATCTTCCAATGAATATTTGAACAAAGGATCCTGAGTATCCACATTTAACAAATGTTTCCTTTTGGCTGATGTATGATGAGATTTGTACTAGATTACTTTTTCCTTCTTCTCATAAGTACCACTTATGCTTCTAATGAGATTACCAAGAGTTGTGACCTTCTATAGGTGACTGTCATAGACTTCTATTTCAACTTTCTTCCATGTTTCTCTTATGATGATGTCACGAGCTCTTGATTTCAATGCTTTTATGATGACATGATGCATCCTATCATGCTCCTTAGTGACTCATGATAGCCATATCGTACAACAAAAAACAAAAAACAAAAGCTTGAAAAGAACTAGGTGAAGAAGACTATACTGGTCATACTAGAAACCTTTTACTTCCTCTTTCTTGGACTTCTTCTTTTCAGCTTCCTCCACTTCTTCGATGATATGGGATTCTTCTCTTCCTCTTTTGTTATTTTCCTTTTTTAGCTTGGGAAAATCTCTCTTATAATGCCCATATTCTTGACATCCATAACATTGAACCTTAGCCATGTTCTTGTTCCTTTTTTTAGGACCAAAATTCCCAAACTTTCCTTTCCTTCTAGCAAATGTTTAAACCTATTCATTTGATCCTTCAACACTTTTTGCCTTTAGCCTGTTTTCTTCTATCTTGCATGGAGACCAAAAATTATTGAATGGGGTAACTTTCTTCTCCTCATAGACATTTGATACGAGGTTACCTTGTCCATTAGTTAGTGCATTTAGAACAATGGTGATCATTTCTTTATCATATATCATCTCTCCCAGATATTGAAGTTGATTTCTTATTTGAGGTGCTTTAGAGAGACATGTAGACATCCCTTCATCCTTTCATGCTTTAAATTTGTATATATCATATCTCAGTGATATGATATTTCTTGTCATGCTTTCAAAGAATAAGCTACTAGCTTGTCATATATCCCTTTTGATGTCTCCAATGCTACTATATAGGGGATGAGGGAATCTTTGATGGATTATATGAGAATCCTTTGAGCCCTTAGATCCTTTTTCATATATTTAGATAGTGCTTTCCATTTAGATGGTTTGGATACTTTTCCATTGACATGATTAATAACTTCATTTCCTTGAGCACTAAGTCTATCCTCCTTTTCCATGAAAGGAAGTTCGATAACCTAACCAACTTGTTGTTCTCCTTGCAAAATGAAGTCATTTTACTAGATTTAATTATAGAAATAAAGGTACTTACTTATCAAGTGAAGATAAACTCTTCAACTTGATCCCTTTGTTGATGATGATTGATGATGTCTTTGTGCTTCTTGGATGGTATTCTTTAAGGATACACATTTTTTTAGATGAAATCCTTGCTTCAACAAGTGGGAGATTGCCTTAGAACTTTTGATGATGATGAAAATGTCCTTGAGCTTGCTTCTCTGGGATGAATAGACTTCAAGTTTCTTAGATAATTTCAATTTGAGTAGATGTAGGGTCTTTGTGGTACTTTTTCCTTGATGATGATTTGAGCGGGGATCCCAAAACTTCTTCTGATGTAGACTTCTTCTTTGATGTAGGGTTTTGACGCTTCTTTGCAAATCTTAACTTCAAGATGTTCTTCTAAATTTTCTTTGATTACCTTCTTGATTTTTGGTCCTTGAATGCTTGAGTGTCCCTTGATGAGATTCCATTTCTTTTATTTTGTCACCTTAGCTCTGATACCATGTTGAGAAATCTAGGACATTAGGATTAGGAGATCTCTCTTTGATGATAATTGCTTGTTGTTAGGTCCCTATAATACTAGTGATTCCCCCATTACCATTGTCATTGTATCCCTTATCGTTATTATTATGCCTCTATTGTCCCCATATTGTTATTAGTGTGCCCCATAGAAGCTCGCTATTATTATTATTGTGGACTTATATTATTATTTTTATGTCGGCTTTGATTATATTGTGACCCCTTAGACTCTTATATATAGAAAGTATGTTTATTCATTTGTATCATCCAATAATTGTTCATTTGTGTAATTTAAAGGAGGTTTCCCCTTCGAAGAGGCTGATTTTGAAGTCGTTGATCTATATTTTCTCTCTTTTGTGAGTTGGTTCATAACATTTCATATCAAATCTTTGGATTCTAGGGTTTCGCTGCTCCAAATAGGTCATCGTAGAATTTTCACTATAACTCTTTTTTTTTTTTTTTTTTTTGGTGTGACGTTTCAGAAGCAAAAAAAAAACCATTTGAGCCGAAATCTTGATGATCCTCGAGTATGAATTTTAGATCTTGTCTCACTATATTTTAGGAGATATGACCTAAGGAAGTTATGGTTTCTGTAGGCTCCCGAATTACATCCCAAACATGTCACTTTGGGAAAATAGTCATAAATTTCTCTCTGAGTATCAGATTGAAATTTCGTAAGAAGTTATAGAAAGACAACGGACTTTAGTTTTTTGTGCATTTTTTTTAGGTTTGAAGGTTGAAATAGTGACACGTGGTACTTCGTACAAGTTCGCTCTACTGAAAAAGTGTATAATCAAGTCATCTTAGGAGATTGGGCGTAACTCTTTCTTGGAGAATCCAATTTCAATCAGACTAGTGGCATTGGAAAGAGGACTGAGAGGGCTACCACAATTTGCAATTCCAAACCTTGGAGATTCGAAATTTCAGAGATACATCAGATTCAATATCGAGTTCCTATAAAGTGAGAAAAGGTGTATAGTTTTTTTTAAATTTTGCATAAGTTTGGTTTGAAGAAAGGCATGGAAGCTAAGATGGATGGCATGGAAGATAAGATGGATGGTTTAAATAAAGACGTGTAAGCTATGATGGAAGGAAAAATGGAAGATTTGAAGATGGATTTTACAAAGTTGCTACAAGAAATGTTTACTAATGGTGAAAGGGTAGTAAAGGAAACTCATGATGAGAACAAAATAAATGTTAAACATGATTTCATAGACTATAACATTGGATTGAAGACTCACCATGTTCCAAAGATCAATATGAGGAAGTTTGATGGCAAGGATCCCATAACATGGATACTACAGATGGAACAATATTTCGATCTCCATAATGTGCAAAACACACAAAAGGTACGCATTGTAACTCTATATTTGGAACCAAATCATTTTCTATGGTATCGATGGCTTTGCTCTCATAAACAAATTGTCACTTGGGCAATTTTTACGGAAGAAATGATAGCACAATATGAGGATACAAAAAGCAACACCTTTTTTAGCCAATTGATAAATCTCAAACAAAAGGG
>APFE031291887.1:334496-364734 GCA_000404065.3 Pinus taeda
GTTCATTTGGTTTTTTATGGCTAAGGAAATTGGCAAAGGCAATGGCTAAGGCTTTGAAAAGGCATGAGGCATTAATTGACATTTATTTATGAAAATAATGGAAATTAGGAGAAAAGGAAGGTGAAAGGTCACATGTTGCATGTGAGGAGGAAAATAAAGGAAAATAATGGAAAATGAAGAAAATAGAGGCCTCATTCATAAAGAGGCTTATGAGGATCAGTTGGTAAGATTTTGTCAGTTCAATTTTGGAGCTCTCTCATTATTCTCTCTCTCTCTCATACTCTTGGTTACTTAGAGTTTTCTTGGAGCACTCTTGGGGGGTGTGACATACTTGGATTGTTGGAGCAAGAAGGCAAAGGAAGAGCAGGAAAGAACAAGAGGGAATTGGCATCATCAACTACATCATATTTCTTGCAGGTATCAAGTTGCATGTATGGTTTCTTCCCTAGCTTTGGCATGCATGGCACATGCATGTGGTTTCTTGGTTGTGATCTGTCATTGACATGGAGGATTGCCTGGATCAATAGTGGATTGCCTAGCCTTGTCATTTCCTAGATAGCCATGGTGATTGCGGGTTTACTTCCATTGCTTTGTTTTGGTTGGTTCTCATGTTTCCTTAGCTTCGGTTGAGTTATTAGTCCTAGAAGCCCTGGTTGAACAAACGCTCTAGAAGCCCTGTAATGGCTTGGGTTGAGTTACTAGTCCTGGAAGCCCTGGTTGAACAAACTCTTTTGAAGCCCTATAACGACTTGGGTTGAGTTACTAGTCCTGGAAGCCAAGGTTGAACAAATGCTCTGGAAGCCTTGTAACGACTTGGGTTGAGTTACTAGTCCTAGAAGCCCTGGTTGGACAAACACATCTGAAGCCCTGTAACGGCTTGGGTTGAGTTACTAGTCCTCGAAGCCCTGTTTGGACAAACGCTTTGGAAGCCCTTGGTGGGTTGAGTTACTTGTCCTGGAATCCTTGGTTGGACAAACGCTCTAGAAGCCCTGTATAAGTTATGGGTTGAGTTACTAGTTCTGGAAGCCTTGGTTGGACAAATGCTCTGGAAGCCCTACATAAGTTGTGGGTTGAGTTACTAGTTCTGGAAGCCTTGGTTGGACAAATGCTCTGGTAGCCCTGGAAGGCTTGGATGGAGACCAATCTAATGATGGTTTTTGGTGATTTCCGACCATGAGGTGGAACCACTGTTTGGTGGGTTGAGGTGGATGGCCTCTGGAAGCCCTGGATGAGTTTTGATTGATGTGTTCTATGAGATCCCACATTCATGCTTGGAATATGGCACGAGGGTGAATGGCTGAAGAGAGTTTGGCTCAGCCATTCTACAGTCGGGTGGAATGTGGTAGTCCCATCTCTGGTTGGTTCATTTTATTCATTAATGAGAAATCCATTCCCTTGATTTTCATGTGTACAGGTATTGATGTATTTATGGATTTGATGGCTAATATGTTTATTGTATTTTTGTTCCTATTATGCTAATTATATGCACATTTCATGACAACAGTTATGTATGGCTCTTAGTATGTTTTTACTTGTATATGAATGGATAATTTGTTTATGAGTTAATGGAGGATAATGCAGCCAATGGCATGAGGGAACATTGGTTCATAGTGATTCTCAGATAAGTATGAGATCCCTACACTTAATTCTGTTGTTTACACTTGTAGGTTACATGTTGATGATATGTTTGACGAAATACCTGTCATGGCTAGTAGGGGTCTGGTGATGATCTTGTTCATATTATTGCTTTTTCACCATTGTTTCCTTGCATCCTTACTATTTCTAAGTGATCATTCCATTCTGGGCAGTGTCCCAGGCTCTGGGTTAAAAAAGGTGGCTCAAATCTCGGGATGCTGGCATTAGTGCTGAGACGTACTCGCGTGGGTAGTGTCTGGGAAGTATTAGAAAGCACATGAGCAGTGTCTAGGGAGCATTAATCCTGAAACTAACTCACTTGGGCAGTGTTTAGAGCGTTACCTTGCCCTTAAGTCTCTCAAACAGTAGTGGGACCCAGGGATAGGCAGTCTAAGTGGTTGATTTGTCTCCTGAAGGTTATTTGAATGATTTTGGATGATTGTATGTGATGTTTTGTCGATTCCATTTCCTTGAAGTCACCAAAGAGGTTGAATCTTGTCATAGTGGCCTCTCGTTGCATGTTTACCCCGGCTGGCCGACTGCTTGGGTAGATGGGGGAGGAGGGTGTTACATTTACATAGATTGTGAAGAGGAGGAAGAAAAGGAACAAGAAATGTCAAAAAAAGAGGATATACATGATGGACCTCTAAATTAGACATAAATTAAGGCCCATGCCTCTATATTAAACATAAATTAAGGCATATGACCATCATTCATCGCATTAAACCTCGCTTTTTGCATTAGATAATGTATTTTTAACTTTAATATATTCATTAGGAAGGTTTATGAATAATTGCATATTTGTGCCTAATATTATTTATTTTTATGGAATATTATGAGAATATTGGGCAGACTATGAAGATTTAGAGGAGGAGATAATTTAGGGACTTGCTCCCTACTATAGGAGTATCACTATTAAATAATAAATCAACAAGATATTATGGAATTATGGGACAAATTGTGGAACTCCAATGATTGAGAAAATCTAGGAATGTGTTTATTGCCATTTAATGCAGATTCCTAGTATTGGGAACCAGATCCACTAATTAAGGGATTTTGGTGGAGAAAGCTTCCTCCATTCATGGGGAATGATTTCTAATCATTTTATATAAGTACCAAGTCAAATTTGCCTCTAGGGAGAGATTTTCATTAGTGTTCTTGTGGAGAGAACTCGTATTTCTGCAGCTCCATTGTATTTTCTTGCAGGGATGTAATTGTATTGATGAAAGAATGAAGATTCAATGTCTTGTTCAGCTTCTAAGACTTATTCTCCTCCATAGGTCTTTGAGTTTCCTTGGGCTTGGTCATCCCAGGAGCCTCAAATCCATTTTGTATAATTTTCTTTCATTCTTTTCACTTCTTATTCACATGCATCTTTTGTTTTTATTTCTTTCTATTTCTGCATTTAGTATTAATGATTTATTGTTGTAGGATTGGTTAAATGGTTGATGTAAGTTCTTTTTTAGGATCACAAGCATCATTTCATCATTGGAAAAGATTTGAAAAGTCATAGTAATCATTGAGATGTAGGAATTTACAGGGTAAGTTCCTCATATAGAACACCAAAGGACACAACTCACAAATATATTACAGATCAATACACCACTATTCGTGACGTGGTTAAAACCATCAAAGAGGGAAACACTTCACGACCTGAGCCAACGCGACCACTTCAGGCAATTGATTAATGTAAAAGAAAGAAAATTTACATAAGCTTATCTCATGAACGATCACTGTACAAATGACCCTCCATGCTCTTTAAATAGAGATCATGGACCAATAGGGTGTTAAGCCACGGATCAAGTGTTGGTAATATCGAGGAGAGAATGAACTGTCAGATCACTTCATGTCTAGAACATATCGTGACCGTTGGATTGTAAGTTACAAAAGTACATAGTAAAGAAACACACTTTACCTAACTCTACACTAGACCAAGTTATACTTAAATATTTCCTATGTGTCGGAATATTCTAACATCCCCCATTAAGAACAACTTGGGATAGGATTGAAAGATGTACAAATATGACACAATAGGAGAAGGAATGAGGCATTAGAGCCTATACCCCCTTAGTGACAACTTCCTGAACTCCAACCATAAATCGAAGTTTAGTAAACTTCGCCTCTGTGAGAGCCTTTGTAAAGATGTCTGCAACTTGATCATAAGTTGAACAATATTTCACTTCAAGAACATGGTCATGAATGAGCTTTCTCATGAAGTGCATGTGTAGTTCAATGTGTTTGTTGCACTGATGTTGGACTCGATCTTTGCATAGTTGAATGGCACTTTGATTATCACACCAAAGTGTAGTCCAATGTTGCTGTTGAAAGCCAAACTCTGACAAGAGCTGACGAAGCCACAAGGCTTCCTTACTAGCTTCTATGACGCCATGATACTCTGCTTCTGCTAAAGAAAGAGAAATGGCACTTTGTTTCTTGCAAGCCCATGTAATAGGTCCAAAACCAAGAGTGAAGACATAACCTGCAATAGACTTCTGATCATCAGGGTAATCAGCCTAATCGGAATTAGTGAAACAAACCAATAGAGGAGATGCTTCTGCATTGTAATGAATCCCAAACTAAATTGTACCTCGAACATAACAGAGTATTCTTTTAACTTCTTTCCAATGACTTTCATGTGTGTTTTACATAAACCGAGCAATAAGGCCAACAACAGAGGAAAGGTCAGGACAGGTATTGGTCAGATACAAAAGTTTTCCTACAAGCTGACGGTATAAGGTAGCATCAACTTTAGGGGAAGTACAAGTGACTGAAATTTTGGCTCCAGAATGAAAGGGATAAGGGGCTGGATTATAGTCTTCCATGTGAAAGTGGCATAAAAGATCACATACATACTTGGACTGGGAAAGGGAAATACATTCCTTGGATTGCAATACTTGAAGACCAAGAAAATAATGCAAGTGTCCTAAGTCTGTCATTTCAAACTGCTTTTTAATGCTGGACTTCACATGGTTTATAAGGTTGGGATCACTATCAGTAAGGATAAGATCATCTACATAAGGAACAAGAATGATAAGAGACTTACCCACTTTCTTTGTGTAGACAATATTGTGAGAATAACACCTAGAAAAGCCAGTATCTAAAAGAAAGTTATCCATTTTGGCATACCAAACCCGAGGGGCTTGCTTGAGACCATAAAGTGATTCCTTAAGCTGACATACAAGGTTGGATTCTATTTGTATAAAGCCAGGAGGTTGTTCCATATATATTTCTTCATGCAAGTCCCCATGCAAGAAGATAGATTTAACATCCATTTGATGGACTTCTCATTTGAAAGAGGCAGCAAGGGAAAGAACAAAGTAGATAGAGTTCATTTTGGCAACAGGGGAGAAGGTTTTAGTATATTCAATGCCTTCAACTTGTGAAAAATCCTTAGCAACAAGACAGGCTTTATGTTTATCAACTTTTCCATCTAGTCCAAACTTGGTTCTATAAACCCATTTGCATCTAACAAGTTTTCGTCCCTTTGGAAGAGGAACAAGATCCCATGTATCATTTGCCAATAATGAACGATATTCTTCATTCATAGTTGTGTCCCAATCTGGATGGCCTGAAGCCTCTACAAAGGTTTCAGGATCATAATTCACTGAAGCTTGAGCCAGTAAAGAAGAGGCTCTATCGAATTAAGAACGTGTACATCGTGGATCTGTAGGATCACCTGCAAGAGCACCTGCTGCATCTCGAGTAGCAAAAACCCATTTTGGAAGCTAAGGAGCTAAAGGAGGATCCCGAGAAAGCGGGGGATGATTTTCATCCTCGTTGTCATCATCTGAAGAAGAAATATTTTCAAAAGTAAGAGGGATAGAGAGAGGTGGCACATCCGTCGAACTAGGCTCGTAGGCCGATATATTTTCAGCAAACTTTACATCTCTTCTAATGATAACATTTTTGGACTTAGGTGAAAGAAGTCTATATCCTTTGACACCTTCAGAATATCCAACAAAAAATACATTTTTCACTCTTAGGTTCTAAATATTTATGTTTCTCATTTGGAATATGGGCCCATGCTTCACTTCTAAAAACACGAAAGTGACTTATATCTGGTTTAGTTGAGCTCCATGCTTCTTCTGTAGTCATATTATATAAAACCTTAGTAGGAGTGCGATTTACTATGTAATTTTCATAGTTAATTGCTTCTGCCCAAAAATTAAAACTAAGTCCTTTAGATTGAAGCATACAATTAGCTATTTCCTTTAAGGTGCGATTCTTCCGTTTAGCTACACCATTTTGTTGTGGAGTATATGGAACAATATGTTGCAATTGAATTCCATGCTCAATGCAAAAGTTGATGAATTTGTTGTTAACATGTTCTCCACCATTATCAAATCTTAGCTTAAGAATTTGATGTCCAGATTGTTTCTCAACAAAGGCCTTAAATGCCAAGAACATGTTAAATACTTCACACTTGAGTTTTAAGAAGTATACCCAAGTGCGTCTGGAGAAATCATCAACACAAATTAAGAAATACTTGTAGCCAGAGAATGAAACAACTAGAAGTGGACCACATAAATCACTATGCACAAGTTGTAAAGGGGTTGAGGCGTGCCAATAGGCACGTTTTTCAAAACTACCCCGATGATGTTTTTCGAGTACACATCCGGAACAAACACCATCTCTACAAGATACCATAGGAAGACTTGTCACCATATTTTCTTTGCATAGATTTTGAAGGGAGCGATAGTTTAAATGACTAAATCGCTCATGCCAAAGTTTGCTCACTACATCATTATGAACAAAAAATACTGAGGGAAGAGTTGATGACCCAAAGTTGTTAAACTTATATAACCTTGTAGAATCATCAACAATGCCAGTAGCTAAAATCTGTCTAGGATCTCTTAGGTCCTTAATTACAACATCATGAGGTGAAAATTCAAAGGTTTACCTTCACCTGAATGAGTTATTTGATATATAAATAGAAGGTTGCAAAGTAAGGTTGGAATGCATAAAACATAATTAAATTGACCATTGTCTAGATGAATAGTTCGAGTCCCTGCAACACTAAGAGATTTATCATCACAAACATATATATTTTTGGTGTTAAAATCATTTAAAGAAGAAAACATGACTTTGTTTTTGGCCATGTGATAAGAAGCTTCAGAATCAATGAGCCATTCATGAGAATGAGAAGAAGAAGGTACATTTAGTGCATAACTAGACTGAGATGACAACCACATGCAGAAATTGTTATCCCTAAAGATGAAGTTGAAGTTGAAGAGTGTTCCAAATGGATGTTATGCTTCTTCATTGCCGCTTCCAAGGTTTCCATCTTCTTAAAACATTGGGATTCTAAGTGGCCATCTCGATTACAAAAGTTGCAATGTCTATCAGTCTTCCTCCCTTTGTTTTTATTTCCCTTATCATTTTGTTGAATTGATTTTTCATTTTGAAATTGAAATTGCTTAGGACCCTTATTTGGTTTAGGACCATTCTTTTTATGATACTGTTTTTTAGGATTCTTTGAATTTGGTTGTTGCTGGGTGGCTAAGGGTTTCTTAGAAGAATTTCCAAGATTAAGAAGACCAAGATATAAGATTTTTTCGTGTTCTCTTATTAAAGAATCACAAAAGGCATCAAAAGAGGGGGACTTGTAGTCTTGTCCTTGAGAAATAAAGGCTTATCTAGTAGAATGGATGGTGGAAACAAACACATAGTACGCTGGTCCCAACTTAGTAAGAATGGAATAGATAAGGCTACCATATTCTTTCTTAACCTTAACACCTTCCAAGAGAATTCTAAGGGTCTTGAACTTGGACAAAAAATATTCAATGGAAGAAAAATTATTGGGGTCCAACGTAAGCAACTCATTTTCGAGTTGATGGGCTATAATTTCATGTTTAATTCCAAAAACTTTATTGAGTTGTTTCATTACTTCATTAGGGGTATCAAGTTCGCGATATGGAATCTAAGGTTCGGAGAAATAGACATCCCTATCAACCCATGTGCTTGATCTTACCTATTTTCCTATTTGGTTGTCTTATCTTCATCTTTAGCTTTAGTTTCTTGGCCTGAGGCTATTCTGTAAAGACCTATACTTCTAAGTAGATCCACAATGTAGGACCACCATTGGAAGTAGTTGGTGTTGTCAAGAATAACTTGGCACGAAATTTCAATTTTAACAGAAATTGAAGCTGTAGGTGCTAAAACTAAGTGTTCCAATGGAAAGATCTCGAAAATTAAGCTGATTAAAAAAAACGGCTTCTGAATGAAGAAGTTATGGCTTTTTGAAGAAAAGTTGTCGAAGATGACAATGAAGTGCGCGAAAGTACGGAAGTGAATGATAATGTTATATTTAAAAAAGATCCCCCAACCCCCGCCCCCCTTTTCAAACTTAATCTAATTAGCCCACTTAAAAAAAAAATGTGATCCACTTTTATAAATAAGTGAAAGTCACTTTTCAATGGTACTTTATGAGCTACCCACTAAATTGTAACTTAAATAAGATATAAAGAGACTATAGATTTATAAGTGATTCATTTTTTATAATGGGTGAGAACACTTTTACATAAAGTAACTTTAGAACATAAGTTACATGTGCTTTTTGAAAAAATAACTCAACAAAAATAAAGATTTGAAGTCAAGACCTCTATTCTCATAAAGTAAGGTTAAAAGGTTAGTAATTTTTGGAAAAGAGGAAGGCTTTTTATTTTTTTAGTCACTGGAGCTTTGGGGTGCGTGCTTACTTGAAAAAGACTTTTTTGCCTACAAAAAAAAACCACATAACCCAACATGGACATACAAAAAAAACCAAATATTATGGCTTGAAATTAGCTTTCGTCGAAAGTTAAATATTTTCCTCAATGTTTCTGATTTTCCAAGATCACACTAAGGCACGACGGAAAAGAACATACACATGAGAAAAACCCTTCATTTCTGTTTCTGATTTGCCCAGATCGTACAAAGTCGCGAGGCAAAGAGCATACGCAAAAATGAAAGGTATAGATCCGGTAATAAAAAAATAGAGAGATAAATAAACCAAAATAAACAGAGAGATAAATAACTAAAACTGCAAATAAAGGTTGTATACCTTTAGATATTAAAAATGACATAGCTAGGGCTACCGGAAACCTTTTTTGCGTGAAATGAAATGGGTTTCTCACGGGAACAGATGCTCTTAAAAAGATAGAGCAATCCGCTCAACTCGAAAGTCGGATGTAGTTGTACCAGCTTCTGATTTGGATCACTAGCAGATGTGGCCTTCAAATAGCTTTGATACCATGTAAGAATTTACAGGGTAAGTTCCTCAGATAGAACACCAAAGGACACCGGCTCACAAACAGATCACGCATCAATACACCAATATTTTTGACATGGTTAAAACCCTCAAAGAGGGAAATAGTCCACGACCTGAGCCAACACAACCACTTTAGGCAATTTATTAATATAAAAGAAAGAAAATTTACATAAGCTTCTCTCGTGAACAATTACCATACAAATGACCCTCCATGCTTTTTAAATAGAGATTATGGACCAATCGAGTGTTAAGCCACAGATCAAGTGTCGGTAATACTAAGGAGAGAATGAACCGTCGGATCACTTCATGTCTAGAACAAATCGTAATCGTCAGATTATAAGTTACAAAAGTACATAGTAAAGAAACACACTTTACCTAAATCTAAACTAGACCAAGTTATACTTAATTGTTTCCTATGTGTCGGAATATCCTAATATGAGCTACTTGGTTTAGTCTTCTTATTCCCAAATCTAGATTTCTCGAACTCTTTTGTGGCAACTAGCAGTAAATTTCTGCTATTTTTTAGAGCATGCTAATGAGCTTCAATCAAGTTGATTCCACTTGTATTAGATCACAAAAACATTTTATTTAATAACAAAATTTACCCCATTTCATTTGCACTTGATTAGGTTAGGCATTTGATGGATTTAGTAGCTCACTAGTTCTCAAATTTCTCATTTTTAGACTAGTAATTTTATTTTATTTTATGTTATTATTATTATTTTTTTTATTTAATTAATTATTATTATTATTTTAAGCATGCGTTAACAAAGGTCTTTTTGAGTGATTCCACTTGAAATGGGGACCTAAGACATCCTAGTCAATAGTAAAATTTGTCCCATCGATGAATTATATTTTCGTATAGTAAATCTGTAACATCCTGTAGTAAAACAGGGGATCCTATAGGAGAACTAGTACATCTTATAGGAAATCCTGTAATGGCCTGTTTTGAGCCTGACTTGAGAAAAATCATCATTGAAGCTGAGATGAGGCCCATACTTGACCTCAATGCCATCAAGACCATTTTAACCCTCTTCCTCCATACTTGTCTCCCATGCAAAAGAACAAGTGAAGATTAGCATTTGCATTTATGTTGATTCATTTATTTTTACTTTTTGCAAAAACAAAAAATATTTTCATTAGGCATATTTAATTTCAAAAGTAGAAAACTGCATTGCATTATAGTTTTCATTCAATCATAAAAACAAAAAATCTCCAACACCAACCAACCCCCCCATTTGATCACGTGGTGCAGTAAAAGCCACATCACCATTCACTTTTGCAGGTAGAAGAAGAAGATGGCAAAGAATGTAGAAGAAATGGATGGAGATGATGATAATGAGGAAGATCTTCTCAGATTTCCCATTCAATATATTGATGGTAGTGTGCACATGAAGAACATCCCTCCATTTTTTCTTCCAAAATTTCATGGTCTAAGGTCAGAGGATCCATAAACCTTTCTCTTTGAATTTGAAATTGTTTGTAGATATTATGGTTACTTATTAAAAACTCAAAAACTGAGATTGTTTCTGGAAACATTGAAGGATAGAGCTCTTAAATGGTTCATGAGTTTAGGGAGTAATTCAATAAGATCATGGAATGATATGCAAACGATATTTTTAGAAAAATATAAATATCATGATATTAAAGAATAAATATTTAGAATGAATCAAAGAGAAGATGAGAGTCTAGAGGATCTAATAGAGAGGTTCATGTATAATGTTAAGAGAGAAAAACTACATCATTTAGAATCTAACACACTAAAAATCCTCTTACTTAGAACAATTAGGGATGAGTGGATTGATCTCCTTGATCTCATGAGTAAAGGTGATGTATACCAATTATCATTTGAAGAAATTTGTGAAACATGCAAACACATATCAAGAGGAAGGGCAAGAATAGGTAAATCAGCATCAAGATCGGTAAATGAAGCTAAAGTTGGAAATTGGCTTAATAACTCTAAAACAAAAATTCTTAGCAATCTAATTGAACAAGTAGTAATGTTAAGAATACAAAATGCGAAAAAAGAAGATGTTGATATTCGTGTTGTCCATGCAGAATCACATGATGTTAAATGTTGCTCCTTATTACCAAGGTTGAAGGAAGTTCACCAAGAGGACAATGGAGCAAGTCAATTTTCAATGCAGCTATGTTATATAGCTCCAAGAGGACCATGGTAGCCTAGTCAACTAGTATGATGCAAGAGCCTAATTCATAATTTCAAGGTTATGCATATCCACCTCAAAGTAATTGGAACACACCTTTTCCTTGGCAATATTGGCCATCTTAACCCCAAAACCAATCTTGGCAATAAGGTTGGCAAGGAACTTATGGGAGCCATCCACAATATCCTCAGTATTTTCCTCAATATCCTCCATACCCAACTCCATGTTACCCCTACCATTCATCTCCACCACAACCACAAGCCCAACCACATCCATCTCAAAGATCCACTCCCACTCAACTACTTGTACTATCATTTCCAAAACCAAACATTGAAGTAGCTCAGCTCACTTACAATGCTGAGGTACAACACTTCTAAACATCTCCTCTTGAGATCAATGGTATTCACCATAGCTTAGGAAGAGTATTGTAAAAAATAGATTATCTTGATATCATTGAAGGACCACATCCAGAAGAAGAAGATTCAAATGAGAAGACCACAAAATCATGGGCTGCATTTGATGAAAAGCAAAGATCAAAATCAGAGATTGAGTGAGCTCCCTCATGGTTACCATCAAATCCTCCATGTATTCAAGAGAACAATCAACAAAAAGAGGAAGATTTGAAGGTCATTGTAGAAAGAAGATATGGAGAATGATCCAAATAAGCAAAAAAATCAAGGACGTCAAAATTATATTGAGGTTTGGTTCAAGAAAATCAATAATATGGAGCATCACTCTCTTCTTCAACTATGCTTGATCCTTTCAAAGTCAAATCATTTGGTCTTTGTAATCCAAGTACATGTCAAAGCATACATTTCAAGCCTACACATCATTTTGTCTGTCATCTTGATGTGCACATGGCTCCATTTGAAGTATTATTATACTTGAAAGTGATTTTGTTTTTCAAGTTGGGTAGGGTAGAAAATAAAAATAAAAAAATCTCAAGTGAAAACCTCCTTTGAGGCGCCTCAGATTGGCTCATTGATTGAAAACCTCCATAAGGTGGTCAATGGGTTGGGAAAAAGAAAAAAGAGCAAAAAGAAAAGGTCCTAGGTGAAAACCTCTTTTGAGGCACCTAGGTAGACCTACTAGTTGAAAACCTCATTGGGGCGGTTAGTAGGCATAAAAAAAAAAAAGAAGAAGAAGAAAAAAGAAAAGAAAAATAAAAAAAGAAGAAGAAGAAGAAAGAAAGAAAGAAAAGAAAAGAAAAGAAAAAAGAAAGAAAGAAAGAAAGAAATCCTTGCTCCATTTATCTCTTTGATGAATGTAGGTGCTCTCCAACATCTACAAGGAACAAAAACAAGTTGCCACCAAAGAAAGAAAAAATATGTCAAACCCAGTGAAAAGAAGTCAAATTTTGACTTTCTCTTCCTTTTCTCAAATGATCCAACAAGGCCAAGGCCATACCAATCCATCACCCTCATCTATTTCCACCATCCACCCATCATTCTCAATCTTTTCCCATTCAGTTTGCTTGTTGTCCTAAAAAGCTATAGGGAGGCTATGTTTTACTACAAGAAACAAAAATACATAGAGAATAAATTTGTTTTTGCCATAACTTGAAAATCATGCATCCATTTAAAAAGTTGTTTCATGGGGAGATGCATATGGATGATTGTAACATGCCCAAGAAATTTCAACAAATTCCAGTGCATGGTTTCCAAGATATCGACCTCCATCACCTTCAGCCATTTTTAGTTTTCCTCAAGATCCATGCATCCATTGACCAATTTTTTTTTATGGGGAGGTACGTAATGATGATGGAAACATGCACGTAAATTTTCAGGTCAACCCATTCTAATGTTTGGGAGATATGGACAAAACAAGTTTGCTACAAGAGGTTGTCCTGAATTACTAAGGAGTTTCCTGTAGTACTACAGGAAGTTATGAAAATCTATAGGAAAGACAGTCCAATGGAAAAATTATGATGAAGGCCTATTTTGGGATAGGAAAAAAGGAAATTGACTTCACCACATATCGGCCAACACCCATAATGACCATGTCACTCTATGGCCACACCTTCCACTCATTTTAATACCTATTTAACCTCCAACAGAGAAAGGACACAAACATTAAAAAAAAGGCAACTACAACAACCTATTTGGAAGTAACAATAGGCTCCATGCCCAGCCTTCAGCACCATGATTGAAAGAGGAGAAGCATAACTACAGGCACAATGAAACTCCTCTAGTGCTCAATAGCAACAAAGGAAGCCATCACTTGCACGTCAACAAGAAGACAACCCATCAACAAAATAAGATCAACAAAAAAGAAAAAGGCAGTCAAGAAGATGTACATGAGTCATGAGAAGTACAATAATATCAACTCAGTAGCAACATGCATGTCTCTCCAACAACCATCAGGTAGGTACAGGTATGCAACATTCTTGACCTTTTCTCTTGAGCATATTATAGTTAGGAATTTGTTGTCAATGCATGAGAGATGAGGTTTTATAAGCTAAGGATGGGTTAGCAGTCTCAACTGCCTTCAACTAGTTAATTGCAGCTCACTCATTCATTCATGCAATGTTGAAAAGTCGAATTATGAAGGGTGATGATTTCAAGGAATGAGGACAACAATTAAAAGAAGAAATTTTTACAAAGGCCAAGTCACCACAGCTCTCCAAGCCCTCCATCCATTTCATATTCACTCTCTATCCATCATTCATCCATCTCATTTCATAATTTCAAGAACAAACCCTATCTCACCCTGAAAAATTCTTGAAAAAGAAAACAGAGCATCCTCTCCATTTTCACAAACCTACATCATTTCTCATCACTCCCACACAGTTAGAAGACTCTGAAGGAAGAAGGAATGACTACTACAAGAAGACAGAATGCTGCTGCAAGAAGGAAGAAAGAAAAAATTGTGTTAAAACCCAAAATGATAGTGCCTAAGAGAGACCTAATCAAAACATAGAACTCCAAGGCCATTAGGCAACCATCTAGGCCACATGAGAGAAGAAGAAGGCAACTAAAAGAAATGAGGCATCCACCATCAAAACAGAACTCAAACTGCAGTTATGAAAAGAGACTTTCCAAGAGGTATCTAATCTCTTTCTAGCTTTTGTCCAAGGCCTAAAAGATGTTATAGAAATGAGAGAAAAGCATGGGAGTCAAGTTGAGGGCTTGTCCTACGCTCTAACTATCATTTATGCTCAAAAAGGGTTTCCTGTAGGTTTCCTCTAGTTTTGACAATAATTACTATAGGGATGTCCTAGTTCTCATCTAAAGAAATTTTGAAGGTTTCAGAGGTTTCCAAATGGTGGAACAAGGCATCGGAAGGTTGATAAGGATGTGGAAGACCTTGCCAAACTGAAAAATATTCAAGAACCATCCTCAATAAGGGGAAGAAGACAAACTAATGGTCTCAAGAAACAAAGATTTTTCTTTGCAAAAATATGTTTTTGGGCTCATCCTTGCAGAACTTACAACCAATATTCTTAATGCACAAGAGAGAGGCCACCAAGGCCATGAATGAGGCACAATGAGGTCACTAAGTTCCTAAGAGGATGAGCAACACTTTTAGTAGGGGGGTATGATGGGCCTCTAAATTAGACATAAATTAAGGCCTACGCCTTTAAATTAGACATACATTAAGGCCTATGCCTCTAAATTAAACGTAAATTAAGGCATATGACCATCCTTCAACACATTAAACCTCTCCTTTTGCATTATATAATGTACTTTTAACTTTAATATATTCAATAGGAAGGTTTATGAATAATTGCATATCTGTGTCTAATATTATTTATTTTTTTGGAATTCTATGAGAATATTCAACAAATTATAAAGATTTCGAGGATGAGATAATTTAGGGACTTACTCCCTACTACAGGAGGAGGATCACTATTAAATAATAAATCAATAAGATATTATGGAATTATGGCACAGATTGTGAAACTCCAATGATTGAGAAAATCTAGGAATGTGTTTGCTGCCATTTAATGCAGATTCCCAGTATTGGGAACAGATCCACTAATCAAGGGATTTTGGTGGGGAAAGCTTCCTCCATTAATGGGGAATGATTCCTAATCATTTTGTATAAGTACCAAGTCGAATTTGCCTCTAGGGAGAGATTTTCATTAGTGTTCTTGTGGTGAGAACTCGTATTTCTACAGCGCCATTGTATTTTCTTACAGGGATGTAATTGTATTAATGAAAATAATGAAGATTTGTGTCATGTTCAGCTTCTAAATCTTGTTCTCCTCCATACGTCTCTGAGTTTCCTTGGGCTTGGCCATCCAAGGAGCCTCAAAGCCCTTTTGTATCATTTTATTTCCTTCTTTTCGCTTCTTATTCACATGCATCTCTTGTTTTTAGTTCTTTCTATTTCTGCATTTAGTATTAATGATTTATTGTTGTAGTATTTGGTTAAATGGTTGATGTAAGTTCTTTTGTAGGATCACAAGCATAATTTCATCCTTGGAAAAGATTTGGAAGGTCATAGTAATCATTAAGCTACTTGGATTAGTCCTCTTATTCCTAAATCTAGATTTTTGGAACTCCTTTGTGGCAACTAGCAGTAAATTTCTGTAATTTTTTAGAGCATGCTAACAAGCTTCAATCAAGTTGATTCCACTTGCATTAGATCACAAAAGCATTCTATTTAATAACAAAATTTACCCTATTGAATTTTCACTTGATTAAGTTAGACATTTGATGGATTTACTAGCTCACTAGTTCTCAAATTTCTAATTTTTAGACTTTTTAGAATGGGTTAACACAGGTATTTTTGAGTGAATCCACTTGGAATGGGGACCTAAGACATCCTAGTCAATAACAAAATTTATCCCATCCAATTTGGATTTGATTTGCTTGGTCATTCGATGAATTATAATTTCGTATAGTAAATTTGTAACATCCTGTAGTAAAATAGGGAATCCTGTAGGAGAACTAGTACATCCTGTAGGAAAACCTGTAGCGGCTTATTTTGAGTCCGAATTGAGAAAAATCATCATTGGAGCTGGGATTAGGCCCATACTTGACCTCCATGCCATCAAGACCATTTTAACCCTCTTCCTCCATACCTGTCTCCCCTGTTAAAGAACAAATGAAGATTAGCATTTGCATTTATAAAACACAAAGATTAAAAACACGAGTTCTTTATATTTACACATGCACACAACAGTTAGTACTCTCTAGATAAGATTTCATGCTTAGATTAGTTAAAACATCACATGTGACAAATAGGGTTATTTTGCAAGCAAAGTGTGTTAATAAGTAGATAGAGGATTTCATGTTACTTTACAAGCATTTTTAAAAATAGTTTTTCATTCCTGCAAATAGGCATCATTTCTCTTCTCTTGTGACAGCAAAGGAAGGACACGTTGCACGCTGCACATATAATGTTGATACCTATTAAGTTTTTACGAACCTGTTGAAGCCTCGAAAATCGTTGCACCAACATTGGGGGAAACCACCCGGTCCGGACCTTAGTGCAGCTCCTTTTCCGTTTGGGGTAGTGGCTCCGACTGGGGATAATGGGACCAGTTTCCCAGAAATAGATAAATGGGATGAATGAATATTTTGTAGATAACAGTAGCGATAGGTGGATGACTAAAACTATTGGCAGAAATGTAAGTAAATAAAACTATCCCGGGAATCTATTTGAACTTCTAAAGCGTAGCTTTTGATGTTCTATATCTTAAAAATACAATTATATAGATAACTGCATTCGCAAAACACAGATATTAAATCATTCAAGATTACTGTACCTAAATAGTTAGACACAGCGTTTAAAGCAATACTACTAGACTTTAAAGGTTCATACCATTAATGCATACATGATTAAAAAATAAGGCATATCGTCTGAACATCCAATAGTGGTATGGACAAGATTTCCTGTTGTTACGCATGCATACAGTTAATGATAGCAGGAATAATTACACAGTGAAATCATATACACAGAATGAATTCAAACAAAGGATAAAAATACCATTTGAATCGTAAGCCACTCCTGATATGAATCGCTATGTATGGCTTCTACTTCAACGCATAACAATCTTTGCATCAATGACAGTAGTGCACAATTGAATCAAGAAATTTCTCCATTAAAGTAAAAGCAGATGGTCGAGTTTCATAAAAGAATAGAGGCTGAAGCACAATAGTGCAAACTTCAGTCTGTTAAGTCTTATACAAAATTTTACGACCCTTTCTAAATGCATGAAAGGGTCTATAAATACTATGCTAATCTAAAATATCTATAAAAAAAGAAAAGCTAACTAAGCTGATGTCAATAAATTCTAGTTGCTATTTTTGCTGGCAATCGGAGGAGCTGGATGATGAATCACTCTGTCGGCTGCTTCCCCTTGTACCTGAGTTGATTGATGGCGAGCATTGGCTCAACTTCAGGAGGTTTGTTGAGCTTGGAAGTGAGCTCGGCAGCGTAGGTGGAGTCTTGGATATCGGGGATCATGCATTGAATGGCATCAGTTAAGCATTTGAGAGCAGATCGTTGCTCATGTGGCTTGATTAGAAACCGCCAATATGCATCCATGTCTAAAGAGTTAACCATGGTGATTGATCTTGCTTTGCCCTCTAGATCAGGGTAGCATGTTTGTTCCAATGTATTTGCAGTAGTAATTTTGCCAGGCGTGCATTGGGAAACAATATTGGCCAAATATAGAGTATCATTTACTAGATCGGCCAAATTACAGCGGTTAATGTACACCTTGATGCTGCCTTTCTGCCTTTAATATTTTGTGTCTGCCATTCTGTAACAATATATTTTTATGGACTTCCAATATCCGAGGCAAATTGGCTTCCTTACCTGACTTTGAATCTTGCCATTCAAGATAGTTTGAGATATCTTCCGGCTTGATAATATCCTCTCTAATTTCTACCTGCTCACTTACGTCATAGCTAACTCACAGAGTGGTTCCCCTGAGAGAGGGATTGTGCCAAGAGTTTAACTTGGGATACAAGCGCTTTGTTGATTATCATTGCCTCTTTTTTGAATTCTTGTATTTGCGCATCTCCCTTGGTGGCTTCTAACTGTGTTGTAATTTGAGCAATATGTTCATCTTTAGCCTTTAAAGATTGCTCATTTGCTACTTTTAGCTGCTCCAATGCCTCTATCAACTCATTTTATCTCTGTATGGCTGCCTGGGTGATCTTCTGTTTCTCCTCCTGCCATTGCTGCATCAATTGGCTGTTGATTTTCTGCTGTTCCAAAAGCTGCTCGCTTACGCGCACTGTTTCTTGTTGGTGTTCTGCTAATCGCTGCTCACCTTGTGTTACCCTTTGTCTGACATCTGCTAATTCCGTTTGAAGAGTTAAAATCTCCTGGTCCTTTGTCTTTAAGAGAACTGCTACCTCTGATGCCTTGTCAATAGTGGCAGCCGAATAGGCTCCCGCATATTGCGACAACTTGGACAGGTCATCAGAGGGATCGAGTTTCTCCCTCCAGACTACGTTGCCCGTAAGTGATTGTTCAGGGAAGAGGGAAGGTTGATCAATCCTCTACCTCTTTCTTGATCGCTTTACTACGGCTTTATGTTTAGGGCTGTAGAAGACGTTTAGTGGAGGAATGTCTTCTACCAGGAGAGTGATTTGGTCGCTAGGACCTTTTGAAATTATTTCTACGTCCATAACTTTGGGTGGGCCGGTGGTTGTGCTCAAATCCTGGGATGAGTCTTCCTTCTGTATGTCGCTACTCTTAGGAGTCTCGGTATTCTGTGAATCCTTTTCTCCACCGATAATGGTACTAAAATGTTGCCATTCCTTTTGCAGCTCGGGGTCTGTAACAGCACCCTTATTAGTATCGGTGGTGTTTTGCTTGGATTGGAACTCCTTTAGCAGTTGTTCTTGTTTCTCCTTCTCTTGTCATTCATGTTCCTTCTGCTGGATCTCTGCCTGCTCCTTTCTCAATCTGTCTTCCTCTTCCTTTCTCAATCTATCTTCCTCTTCCTTTTTTAAGCATTCTGCTTGTTCTCATTTTAAGAGTTCTTCTTTTTCTTTCGCTAAACGCTCTGCCTGCTCTTTCCTCATTTTTTCCTCTTGGTTTTTCTTCTGTTGTTCCTCCTGCTCATTGGCTTTGGTTTTCAGTGTAGCAGGGGGTTCTTTCTGTCGTTGCTTGCCAGGCTCGCTTGAAGACGCCGCTTGGGTTGGCATTATTAAATCCAGGGGTAGAGTTTGCAACCTCTGCTCCCTGAGCTTATTGAACTCAAATAACCCTTCGTCATTATACCTTGTTCTAGCAAGCTCTTTAGCATGTCCAATTGATTCCGCAGAGATAAAAATATCATTAAAAATATCTTCTTTATGCTCAAATGTTGATAATTTGGCATGTTCTAGAGCGGCGTATGCATATTTTTTTGGGTCATATGCTCTGTTTGGGATTATAGGAAGGTTTAGGGCTTGAATTTTCATGGCTTCTTTTTCTGCATGTTTTAAATCATGCAAGGTGAAAACTCCACATCTGAAAGGAAAAGTTGGCCAACCCCTTTTTTGCTTTAACCTAAGAGTCTGTGTGGTACTCTTAGCTGAAAGTTGGTAGGCAATTTCCCGGGCTAACAATTTGTCAAGAACATATAAGGGAAGGACATGGGGATTGGCTTGACTACCAAAGACTCTAACATACGTAAAATATTCTTCCCCAAACCAACTACCCACTGACGGCAGGTCAAAAGAGGCTAAGTAAGAGATCCTTGGAATGGGCTTATTAAAAATGGCGTAATAGATAGGAATCATGAAACCGTTACAGATATGATACAAGTGAGCTTTATGAGACAACTTCCACATCTTACGATGGTAAATATGGATAGGGGAGGGGTCCTGTGCGGTCCACCTCCAACCGAGAATGGGGAATTCGGAATTAAAACACAAGGTATCCAAAATATAAGCACTGTGATAAAATGGAGGGATTATCCTCTCACTGACTCTGGTCTGATTTCTATATTCTTTAATAGCAAGGGCAAGCTTATCCGAAAGGATAGTGGCCCAATCCATAATCCAACTGTTGACCGCCGCTTCTATGAGGGGAACCATTTCGATAGTAAAAATGGCCGAATCATGCAGACCCCATAATCTACACATCATTATAGCGGCATAGCAATAAGGTGAACACAAGGAGTCGACTGAGTACTTACCGGAGGATTCATGCTTGTGCTTACTTGGATTCTGCCTCCACTCTTTGATAGGTTCAGACTCGATTTCATTCTCACTTGCGAACTTCTCCAGAAATGCGCTATTGTAAACTTTCTCTGGCATAGGCAAATGATACATTTGCCTCAAATCCTCTGGCTTGAAGGAACCAAAAATCCTTCCATCTTTTGCGACGAAAGTTCTGCCTGTGATAGGAATTTCTTCAATTGCCCACTTGATAACATCGGTGTATGGAAGCATTTGCTCTCTTGCCGCTATCCTATGTAGGAAGGAGTCGGCCAAGTCCTTGAGAGTGCATTCTGATTTTTTGGTAGAATCTGCGGTAGCTTCTTCTACCACCTGCTCAGGCTTCTCGGCTTCCAGCAAATCATAAGTTCCTTGCCAAGTTGTTCTGGCAAGGCCCGCACACGTTGTATCTGATATCAAACCCTTTTTACTGTTCACTATTAGTTGTGGCGCGGCTAGTGGATCATTAACGCCTGCAACCTTCTTCTGCTTTTTTCCCATTACGCCCGAATTGCTTGCAAAAATCTGTATTCTGCACAGAAAGGTGGTTTTTGGCATAATACTGAGATAACAATGAAACTCACAACTGATAGTAAGATAGAAAGAAGAACGTTGATATAATTTGTCTTTATTAAAACACCGCGGATGCGATCTATAGGCAGATCTGAGGGGATGGATTCATTTAAGAGACCGTATAGGACCCGCCACCTTATCAATGCTCATTAGTGCAATATTTGCCGAAAGATCTTTTTTAAATCATGCAATGGACGTATTGGTGGCCGAGCGGGAATGATTATGTCTTAATTATCATTAACTCAGGCTTTCCAATCACTTTAACGGTTTTTTCGTTGAGAACCGTGCCTTATCTAATCGGATCAGGCAGGGGCGCGAGGATAGATTTAACAATGCTTTAATTGCTGCCGATGGCCGATCGCCGATAATCGGATCGGGGAAAGGCTTATGCGCATTAAGGATTTAACAAGAGAAACCACCGATCGCCGATTGCCGATATCGGGTCGGGGAAAAGTCTATGAGCAATGCTTGATATACGAAGGGAACCGCCGATCACCGATATCCCCGATAGCTTTATCGGGTCGAGACTTTATCGATAGGCATGATAATGGTGCACAAGAAAATGGCCGATTGCCGATATCACCGATAGCTTTATCGGGTCGGGGCTTTTGCCGATGGGCGCGATAGTGTTGCACAAGGGAATGCCGATTGCCGATATCGCCGATAATTTTATCGGGTCGGGGGAAGCCTTTTGATTGCTTAGCGCATACATATTTGCTTTATTTCCAATGTTTTAAAGAGATATTGCTTTCCTTGGATTTATTGGACTTTTATAAAGTAAGGATTATTGACATCATTTTTATTTTGAGAGGGACCCATTTCATATTTTAATGGTTTTGTAAATAATAATAAATATGAAATGGGGGGTTGTTTTGCAAGGCACAACAAAACCCTAGGTTGATAATTAAAGTTGGTAGCCTTGGGAGTTGCACCATTCTTGTTGCAATACCGAGGCTCATCAATACACCAGGAACAAACCCTAGAGACAGAAGAAATGAATCCGACCATATCTTATAATATATTGGTCAGAATTACCACTCCTCAAACTATCAAGATAAAAGGACATATCAAGAAGAAAAAGGTAATAGTGTTGATTGATTCGGGCAATACCCATAATTTTATTCATTGTAAAATAGCCAAGGAATTGAATTGCTTCCTATATCCAACACGAGAGTGTCAAGTGATTGTTGCAAGTGGAGGAACCATAAATTTCTCTGGAAAGTGCCATAATATCAAGCCATCCATGGGAGAATATGTATTGAATAACCCATTTCTTTCCATTCCAATGGGTGGTGTTGATGTTGTACTAGGAGTCTAATGGCTACAATCCTCAGGTACAATAGCTTTTAATTTTCAAGAACTTTTCATGAAATTTTGTTTGGAAGGGAAGGAAGTTGAATTAAGGGGTATCGCAGGGAAATCGAGAAAAATAATCAGCTCTAATGGAATGACAAAGCTTCTAAAAAAAGAACAACGAGGTGTAATTACACAATTATGTTCGCTAGAGGTTCCCACATTAAAATCATCTATTTCTCCAGATCTCCAAAAAGTCTTAGACAATCATTCTAAGGTATTTGAGACTCCCAAAGGCCTCCCACCTATTCATGACCATGATCATGCTATTCATTTGATTCCACGAAGTGTTCCTCCAAACATCATGCCTTATAGATATCCATATGCCCAAAAGAGTGAAATTGATCGTATGGTTGCAGAAATGCTAGAGGCTAGTATAATTCATCCTAGTCAAAGTTCTTTCTTTGCTCTAGTAGTATTAGTGTGCAAGAAGGATGGATCATGGCGCATGTTTCCAGATTATAGGGAGATCAATAAGCTCACTATTAAAGATAAATTTCCCATTCATGTCATTGATGAATTATTTGATGAATTGCATGGATCAATTTACTTCACCAAGTTGGATCTTCATTCAAGATATCATCAAATCAGAATGAACACTGAAGATATTCCGGAAACAACATTTAGAATTCATGAGGGTCATTATGAATTTTTGGTCATGCCTTTTGGCCTTACTAATGCACCTTCTACATTTCAAGGTTTGATGAATTCCATTTTGAAACCCTTCCTTAGAAAATTTGTGTTAGTATTTTTTGATGATATACTAATCTACAACAAGTCTTGGAAGGATCATGTTCAACATGTTGATAGGGTGCTCAAACTATTGGAGAAATAATTATATGCAAAAAGCTCCAAATGTGTCTTTGGAGTACAAGAGGTGGAATATATGGGTCATATTGTATCTCATGAAGGTGTTAAGGTAGACCCTACCAAAATTATAACCATTAAGGAATGGAAAATTTTTGAAAATGCAACAAGATGATGGAGCTTAGTGAAAAGAAGTCGCCTTCACTGAGTGGGCCCGCAGGTTATTTTTGGCGCAAAGTCTATTTTTAGACATATGGATCATGGTCTATGTGTTGCAGGATGTTATTTGTGGATGATTGGTCAAGTTGGTAAAAATAGATGGACCTCTATTTTAGACATATGGGCGAAGTCTATTTTTAGACTGCCAGGCTAAAAATAGAACAGTCGAATATTATTAGCTCTTAATAATATTTGGACTATAAACATTATCTTATTCTCTTGGAGCACTTCAGTTCGAGCTAGATGTGGCACATGCAGCTGCCAGAAGGAAATATGTGGTTCTTATGGGTTACTTGAGCTATTGCATGGAGGACTTCAGTTAGGACTTCACTGATTGAGTTATGTGGAGTTGGATCAAGAGTTGATGGAGTTGTGTTCAGTTTGACTTAGTTGAACTAGTTGTATTTAGTTTAACTAACAAATACACTAATGTTGAGTGATGTGAATTAATTATTAATTAATTCACTAATTATTAACTCATAAAGCAACTAAAGAATACATCAGTTAACTCAGTGCATGGACAGTTCAGTGGAGACAAGTGTTAGAGATGAGTGAAAGGGCAAGACAACTGTCAGTTGTGACTATAGTTGTGCATGTGATTTGCACAATCAATGGATTGAGTATTGCCAATGAGGATTGCGTGGTATATCCAAGGGAAATACGAATTTGGATAATTCATTCATCACTATTCTCATGCAGGATTGCGCAGTGGAGGCAGGCAAGTAGCGGAGGAGATTTGAGCCAATGATTGATTTAGATATGAGCTAGTTTGTGTGTAGCATGTGGAGATAGTACTGAGTACTTGTGAGGAGTATTGTACTATTTATTGTTACATGTTCTCAATCAATATAATATACATATAGTTTGGGGTTTTTAGCGAGATGCTTTCCCTGGGTACATACTGTGTTGGTATGTGTGATTGATGCTTCAATGTGCGCATGTGATTGTTTCTTAATACTGCTAAATTGTTGTTCAACGTAGAGGAGGTTATGTATTATGCATGTATTCCGCAATTAGTGTATAATCGAGATAATCTATATGAATAAGTGTCATATTATTCAAAATTTCTGCCAAAATCCCCACATCCATAAAGCATATGTGAGGATTTCTCGGTTAAGGGGTATTATTGCAAGTTTGTTAAGAATTATGGGAGAATAGCAACACCTCTAACAACATTATTGAAGAAAGATGCATTTTCATGGACTCCAGAAGCAACAAAGGCCTTTGAACATCTTAAAGAGGCAATGTGGCAAGCACTGGTCTTAGCTACGCCGGACTTCACAATTTTTTTTATTGTGGAATGTGATGCCTCACGAAATGGAATTGGTGTTGTTTTAATGCAAGAAGAAAGACCCATTGCTTTCGAAAGTTGTCCAATCAAAGGAAAGTATTTACACAAAGATATTTATGAGAATGAAATGTTGGGAATGCTACATGCACTTAAGAAATGACGACCCTACCTAATGGTAAGACACTTCAAGGTAAAAACGGATCATGATAGTCTTAAATACTTTTTAGAACAAAGATTATCTTTAGAAGGGCAGAAAAAATCGGTCACAAAGATATTGGGTTATGAATATGAAATCATCTACAAAAAGGGAAGCAAAATGTTGTGGCAGATGCACTCTCAAGAAAGGATGAGGATGTGGAAGCATTTCTTTGTGTCACTTCTATTATCCAACCAGATTGGATAAATAAAGCAAGGGATGAATGGAAGAATGACAAAGAAGTGTGGGCACTCATTCAAAAGTTACAACAAAATCCCAATACATTTGATACATTTAGCTGGAAAAACGTTATGGTACAAAGATCACTTATACCTATGTAAGAATTCCCAACTCAAACAAAAGATTCTTATGGAATTGCACACTTCTCCCTTAAGAGGGCACTCAAGATTTTTAAAAACTTACCACAGGGTTAAGAAGGATTTTTTTTGGGATGGCCTTAAATCAGATATTCAAAATTTTGTGGCAGAATGTTTGGTTTTCCAACAAAATAAAGTTGAAATAATCAAGGCCCCAGGTCTATTACAACCTTTATCCATTCCAAGCCAACGTTGGGAGGAGGTTTCAATGGATGTTATCACAGGTTTACCGAAGTTCGAAGGAAAGAGTGTCATCATGGTGTTAGTTGACAGACTTACCAAGTATGCCAACTTTTGTGCATTATCTCATCCATTTAAAGCCATTACAGTTTCTACCACATTTATGGAAACAATTCAAAAGATACATGGAAACCCAAATATTATTGTAAGCGACAGAGATCCTATTTTCACTGGAAATTTTTGGACAAAATTATTTTCTTGTCGCGGTACTCAGTTAGCTCATAGCTCATCTTATCATCCTCAATCTGATGGGCAAACTGAGATAGTAAACAAATGTTTGGAAGGATATCTTCATTGCTTTGTCTTTGATAAACATACACAATTGGTCAAATGGCTGCCTGTGGCTGGATGGTGGTATAACATTTCCTTCCATATTGCAACAAAAATGACCCATTTATGGCACTTTATGGATATCATCCACCATCCATCACATCATATTTAAGAGAAATTCTAAGGTTCAAGCAGTGAAATATCACATCGAGCATCAACAATAAGTTATCCAACTCTTTAAGGATAATCTCACTTTGGCGTAAAATAGAATGAAACAATAGGCAAATGAACATCGCAGCGAAAGAAGTTTTGATGTAGGTGACTGGGTATTCCTAGGGCTAAAACCATATAAATCAATGTCCCTCAAGCAAGCTAATAAGGATAATAAATTATCACCAAAGTATTATGGTCTATACAAGGTGTTGCAAAAGACTGGTACTATGGCATACAAATTGGAGCTTCCTGCAACTTCCCGAGTGCACCCAATTTTCCATGTTTCCTGTTTAAATAAGGTTATAGGTAACAAGATCCTAGTTCAAACAATATTACCAGAAGTTGACGAGGAAGGAAAAACCATATTGGAACCTAAAGGAGTCATAGAAACAAGAACTCGACAACTACGAAATCGATCAATTTCGGAGAATCTCATCAAGTGGAAGAACTTACCTGCTGAAGATTCCACATGGGAGGAAGAAAATTTTATATAGAAGCATCGAGAACCACTCAAGAGTTGAGGACAACACTTTTTTGAAGGAGAGGGGCATGTTGGGTCCCTATAATACAAGTGATGCCCCCATTACTATTGTCATTGTATCCCTTATTGTTATTATTGTGCCCCTATTATGCCTATACCGTTATTAGTGTGCCCCATAGAAGCCCACTATTGTTATTATTGTGTCGTTATATTATTATTGTTATGTTGACTTTGATTATATTGCGAGCCCTTAGATTCCTATTTATAGAAAGGAAGTTTAGTCATTTGTATCATCCAAGAATTTTTCATTTGTGTAATGTAAAGGAGGTTGCCCCCTCGAAGAGGCTGATTTTGAAGTCATTGATCTATCTTTTCTATCTTTTTGTGAGTTGGTTCATAACACTTGTGAATGCTTTTTTACTTCTTTAAATTAGGATCTTCTCTTTAGTTATATTATTATAGTGCTATTCTTCAGCAAACAACTACGAAAACATAAACAATAAAGAGACAAGAGACACATAATATAGGTACCAGCAAGGGACAAAACCTCTCCAACTTGAGAGGAAAACCCAAACTAGTTCTTCTTCTTATAGAAAATTCCAATTAAGAATACCAAGACCATGACCCTTGGCCTATTTAACCTATCTAAGACCAAGTCACATGGCTTCTTAGTATGACCTCTTCTTCCTTGAGTCAATGATGGTAAAACTCTTACTTCTCCCTCCTTCTTGGCCATCCTTTAGATTTCAACTTCCTGTAACCCTCAACCTCTTCAAAAACCCTAGTTGCAACACGTGTAAGAGATAGATGCTGAAATCCTGAAGTTTATCAAAAGAAACTTTAACTTCTTCCCTAACATGATTTCTATCAATCTTGACCTAAACTGGGGAGGGAATAAGAGGTTCCATAAAACAACAATATATGGCTATTTTGGTCGGGAGGTTCATTTTCACTCGAGAGACTATAAGGGTCCTTAAGTGGGAGAAAACTTCAAACCATGTAGTAAGAGTCAAAACATTTTTCTAAACAATACCACATATTTGAGGGTTCACTCCTTTATGTCTTTGGAAACTATTAAATATGTGCATATGGATGACTATAATATCTTCTCTTAGATGAGGAATAAGGAGCTCTAAATTCCTTTTTTGTTGGAAGGTGGAGATGATCGTCTTTGGATTCCCTTGGAAACTAGGGTAGAGGCTTGTTCCTTGGATTCCTGGTAAGAGGAGTATAAGGTCTCCTATGCTTACTAATTTGACTTTTATAGTGAGTTATGAATTCCCAGAGTTGGGTGGTATCACTGTGCATTGTGTTGGATGAGGTTGGAGACATAGGTCTTTAAGGACCCTTGGGCTTATTGAGGGTGGAGGTGGTAGACCTCTAAAATCCACGACTGAGGATTAACTGCAGTAAAAATAAGCTAGTGGGTGGAGGTGATTGTTCTTATGGAGTCCCTAATTCAACTGGCAGTGTTGGTTTCATCCTTTGCATAAACCTCCTCATGCTCTAGATTTTTTGTTGGGGGTGATTAGGTTGCAAGAAAGGCCACAATGCAACCCAATCTATGTTTGGGAGAAGAATTGCAGTCCCCAACTCAGTTGCTCAGTCTCATTTTGAGATAAGTGTCTATGCCCATTGTTATGAATAATGGACCTTATGTTATATTCCTGAAATTGTTATTGCGAAAATTGATTTTGTGAGACATGTCTCCTTATGATATTGAAATTGTTGATGGTTTTTTATGGTATTTATTAACCTCTTTGGTGGATTGCCTTGATGATGTTCGGGTGATATGATTCCTTTATAATACACTTGCATAGATTGAATATGGTGTTTCATGGCTCTTGGAGGATGTTGATATGATTATTATTGAGGATTAACCTCATATGATTATTAAAACACTTTACGGATACATAATTATAATTGGAAGCTTCTTAATGCGATTGTCCTACAAAATTTTGGTACAATTTATGTTGGAGCCCTTTCACATTAAAGGTGGCATATTGCTTAACACTACTCTACGAATCAACTGTACCCACATAATCGAGAACTGAGAAATTTACCTTGGAGCACTTCAATAAAGGGTTATATTCATGGTTGTACATCAACATCCATATCACCAATATTCTAAATCTGAATGCCCTAAAGAATAAGGGAATAAAGGAGCAACACCTTGCTTAGATGTGGCAAGCGGTTTCACATTTCAAGCCTAGAAGTAATTATAGTAATATTGTTAAACCTTGGAGTAATGATTGACTGGCATCAAAGCCATTCCTCCTAGATAGGAAACATTGTTGTCATAAACCTAATTACAAGCAATGGACCCCAACAGTAGGTCATTCTTGAAAGAAATCACTCTTGTTGGCTTGTTGTTAGATGGAGGCATAGTCATTCTAGAATGCTTGTTTAGTACATAAGATAAATGTTCTTCAACTGAGAGCCTTGACTACAATCACATTGTAAGCATGGTTTGTGTGCAACTTACAAAAAATCACAAGTCATCTTACAAACCCTGAATACTGTGGTAGAGTAGTTGTATTTGGAACTACATAGAAACCATAGGGCTTATTGCCAGAAATGGGCAGAGGCCATTGTACAAGATTGAAAATATAGAATTATTTCCACAAAGTATTTGCATTGGTGAAAGAAATGGGACATTGAAGAGATAATTTTCTCTATTACCTTATTCAAATTAGAACCACATACTTTTATGTAATCGAGATACCAAGTAATTTTGATAATCAAAGCTTTGAACTATTTGTAGTAGTTATGCTCTTAGCGTTTTCTCTTAAGCAAGCATTGGAGGCAACCATACATAAATAGATTCTGGAAATTGATCATAAGCAAAGTAGGGAAATAAGTGTACTTGTATATTTTTACCTGTAAAGAAATAATTGAAGTTTAAGCTTTCATGAGGCTACTATTGATTTTTCAACATATGATATGTAACTTGGTATTCAAATTAGATCCTAAAAGTGATTTGGAAAGTGAAATTGTTGACACCACTCAAAACAAAAAATAATAGTAGATCAAAATACATGAACATACTAAAGATATGGAGAGTAAGCTATGAGGAGGTTTAGGTTAGCATGTTTTCATGTACTAATCTCCATATCCAAGTTCTAGAAATAACAGACAACAATAAATATTGCAACACTCAAACTTATATTTGTTTATTAACTCAAATGAAATAATTACAAATGGAAACTTAGCTCACAACACCAATGCATCATTGAAATGTCTACCCCATCTCTCCTTTATCGAATATGAAAGATACAGGGTTTACGATGCATGTACATTACCATGTAAGGCACCTTAATCATCAAGCCCAACCTCTACCTAGAATATGGTGCCTAGTTTGCTTGGAAACCTTATTGATAAATATTTAACTTGGACATGTTTTCATGGTGTAAGATAGAGTAATCCCGAGCCTTGTGGTCCTGAGGGTGTCAAATTTAAGATTGGTTTGCAGAGGGGACACAATAACGGAGCATATTGGATGCCTCAAAATCTTAGATGGAATTGGCCACTAAAAATAATTTAGACAATTATAAATTTGGGGGACTCTAAACGAGTTATAGAATGGGTGAAGGGCAGTTTGAGGATGAACAATCTTGTATCAAGCCCACTTCTTGATCATTTGAGTTTGAGTAACTTGGACCCTAGGTGGTTTAAAAGTTGAATTCATAGCCCTGGTTTTGGAACAGGCTTGCAATGTTTATCCAAGCTGACTCTTCATGCTTGAAAATAAGCAAATCTAACTCTCGGGGCATGGGTTAGAATGTAGGTAATTGCACATAATTAGTCTTGTAATTGTGTCAAAAGGCCATGAAAAAAGGGCACATAGTGGGCATGGTGGGTCTGGAGGTATCCTCATTCAAGTCTTACAAGTATAGTCATATATTTATACTTAAGTAGGGATAGCATTCCCTTAAAATGACGATGGGCATTAGCACCTAGGACATCCCTCATGGAACACAGAGTGTGTTCAGGTCTGAGGGCTTGTAAATATTCCTCTCACCTTTGCCACAGGCTAGCTACATAGGTACCGTCATA